>APFE031083767.1:99351-122113 GCA_000404065.3 Pinus taeda
GCGTTGAATTTGAGGTAGGATCGAAAAACACTTGGTTTCTCATAGAATAATGTATGTTTAGAGAAGGATTGCTCTTAATTGTCTTGTTTGTCACTAGAGAGTCTTAGACTCCTAGGGAGGTTAGATTTGTCCGAAAAAATAACTCTTTCCGCATGACAATATTCAACAAGCTCTTCATTGTAATGTTTCAAGCTATAATTTTAACTCCATGCTTGAGGTGAAGGCACTAATCTACAATTCTTAGTGTTTTACCTCATTTTACTTTTCTCTATGTATTCAAAAGAAAAATGAATATAATATATATATATATATAGATACTCAAAAAAAAATCAAAGGTAAAAGTTTTGATTTTGAATTTTACTTAATTTATAATGGTGGATTAAGTGGCACTAATCAAATTCTAATACATACTTAAGGTTAAGAAAATTATGGTGGTCCCCATTCACCGAAGTCGACAACGCTTAAACATCATTCAAATTTCTGGGTGCGATGGAGAGTACAAGTGGGGCCCATTGGATGGAGAAAACTTGATGACACTACATGCCCGATGGTTAGCTCACCGAGTGCCTCCAAAGCTATCACTAAGACTTGGACAACTGTGGGAAGAAAAACTCTTCAACATCAACGGTCTACAATCGTTATGGGGGGAATATATCGGATTTTGTCCGTACAGGAGAGTGCCCCCATAATACGTCAGCAAGCGAGCGCGGGTGCCATTTATCTGTGTTGTCACTACTTTGTCATCGTCTTATCACTGTACCCCTTTGCCATCTCATCAACCATGTCATATGTCACCTCATCCATATTGTCACCATGTCATCAATTCAAACACCCCACATCCACATTTAATTCCATTTTCCCTACCGTTATTTTGTTATTTCCATAAATCTCATTACTCTTATTCATTCCATTTGTCATTGTTCCTTGCTCATGCTTCGGTGGATTCATATTGCACAAATTATAGCTCCAGTGAACATCACTCATCACTAATCAGGTATTTGCGCAATATATTTTGCATCCAAGATTGTCAAAATGTCCAAGAAATCCATTTTAGCAGGTTCTTCCTCTCATGTTCCATTAATGGACACCGAAAGGGATATATTTCACCCAATTTGCTTCATTGACTTGATATAAATTCACCATCTTGTCCTTCTCAACCAAGTTGATTCTCCTGTATATGCTGCTACTATTAGGTTAGGTGTTTTAGCTGCAATGATTCCTCAAACCTATATTCCCAAAATTCATATATTGGCTAGTCTCTGCCCACTTTCCTCAAAAGTTTTTGGTCATGAACAAATTAGGTGAAAATACTTTCCAATTGTCTTCCCTTTTGATTCAGCAAGAATTATTTTTTCCTTCCTCGAATTCTTATACTTATTTCTTAGGCGAAACCATGTTCTCTACCTTCCAAGACTTTTCTAGGTCAAATTATGCTCAATTGACTTTCTTTTAATACCCGTTGGGAAGCATTTGCCATTGGAACCTACTCATTTTCCTTTCGATGCTTTTGTTGAGGAGGTTATACATATTCTTCAAATTTAGGCCAATATTTTGGGAAGAGAAGATACAACTATTAGTGACAAAGCTATCCTAGGAATGTTCAGTTTGATGATGAATCCTGAAACAATTTTCTACATAACTGCTTTCTGGGAAAAGATGAACAATTCTCAATTAATAGGTCTTTCCCTCACTAGATGTTTTATATTTCCTTATTTAATTATTTATTTATTCTTATATACTCATGTTGAAATATTTACGCACTTGGGATTGAATATCATGGATCCTCACAAGAACAAACAGTCAATGGTGTTTTAGACATATGTTGTAAGAAGTAATGCAAATAACGAGGGCTTGATGTATTTCACCACTTCCTTTTTATAAATTGCTTATTCAATCATAAATAACTATATTTCACCCTTCATACTACCAAAGGCCTAGTATTTTCTTTAGCTCAATAAAGATGTCAAAGTAGGTGATTGGTTGTTATTTGAATATTATGCAGAAACCATATTATATAAAGCAAAAGTTCCCCCTATAGGCTCCCCACATTTGTGCTTATGAGATTGTTCTCATTAGAATCTATCAGGCATAGTTTGAATGTTGATCAAGTACATTTTGTTCCAGTAAAGAAGGGGAATCTATTTAAGTTTCCAAGGACAATGAGACCTTTTATTGTGAAGAATAGGCAAGCTATAGGAGAAGTGAAAAAATTTCTTCAAGATTTGAATTTGCAGATGGGTGAGAAATGGGCATATGGTGCTCACCATATTATTTCAAATAGAAGAGTGGAAAATGCTTATGCTCCATATGTGTTGAAAAGTGTGCATAAAGAAATGTAAAAATAGAAATTGCTAAAATTAGCAATTTCACTAGTGTGGAATTTTGGCCACCTTGGGTGAGAGGTGAAACTACTAAAATTAGCATCTTCTAAAGATAGAATTTCTAAGTCCCTTCCTATTTATAGTAGTCCCTGGTCTATCTATAGGAAGTAAATTCGAATTTGGTCTTACCGGTAGTTTGGAATATTAATTAATTAATTCTCCATGAGTTAATTAGTTAAGGAAAAGAAAACTTGAAGTCTTTGTGAGAACATGTAATTATTTATCCACTAATTGGGGAATGTGTCATTGATTTGCTCCACTGATTGAGGAATTAAGGATGAGTTCTATATTGAGAGGGTCAGTTGACTTAGTTTAACTTAGTCAATTTTAGTTAGATTAATTTAACCAATTGTTAAATTAATGAGATACAATTTGTTGATGCTTGCATGCATGTGACAACTGTTATTTTCAAATAACTATGTATTCACTCATGGATAACTAATGCATGTCAGTTCTGTCAGAGACCCAGTTGAGATCAAATGTGGGACAATGTACTATCAGATGCTAGGATATTTCTAGTAAGTATTCCTTGCATGGGGAAGGAAGCTTATTCGTTCTATGACTGCATAGTTGAACCTGAGGTGACAACAAGTATGATTAGGCCAATTTACATGTGTTTTGTAATTGGACTCTAATCAAAACTGCACAAGGAAATAGGAGCTTGGACTTGAGGTGCAGCCTCTATATACAGGGCTAGGTAGTCCATGAGCTTGATCATTAGAGTACAGAGAGAGCAGGATAGATTTTGAGCTAATTCTTTTTGTATGTTGTTGAGGATTTCCACTTGATTGATAATACAAAGATGGGGTTTTAAGCTGTTGCTTTTCTCGAATAAATTCTTATGTGTTATGTGTGATTGATTCCTTCTTATTAGTTATATGTGTTCATGCTTGATGTTGCTCACGTTCAATTAAGCTTCCGCTAAGTTTATGGTAGATGTAGATCTAGTATTATGCTTTAGTACATTGCATATATCAGTTTGATCTGTAGGTGAAATTTCTACATGATATCAGTGAGCTAGTTGATTTGTAGAGGAAATTCTACATGGTATTGAAGCACAGGTGATCAAGGAAGAACAATATACAAGAAGGAATTCGAAGTTTATTATTCAGGATATAGATCTCAAGTTCTTATCACATCTATTTCACCGATGGTGTTCTATGGTTTGAGGTTTGAGTATGCCCTTGATGGCAGCTCGAACTATATAGCTTGGAAGGATCGCATGGAGGCAGTGTTGGAAGATAACGACCTTAAGGACTTCATTGATCAAGAAGACCCTAAGCCTACTGATGCTACTGAACTGGTGGAAGGGAAGAAGTGTGTGGCTAGAGCTAGGAGAATTCTCTTGGAGGGAGTGCGAGATCACATTGTCTCGAGCCTCCATGGGAAGGAGACTCCATTTGCAATGTGGAAAACATTGAAATATTTATATCAGAATAGCAGTGATCAGAGGAAGCTGGCACTGAAGGACAAACTTTGAAAGATCAAGTGTGAAAAGGATGACATGATCTCTATGTATCTGAACGTGCTCACCTCATGCAGGGATGAGCTTGGAAGTCTAGGTATCATGACAGTTGATGATGACATGGTGAGTCTTGCACTCCTCGGACTTCCTAAGAGCTGGCATAGCTACTAGGAATCGGTTAATGGAAGAGAGAAACTTCTAAATTGGGAACGACTTTGGTCAGATTTGATGCAGGAGGAGATAAGAAGGAGCACCATAGATGGTTCTTCATCCATGGAGGATGAAGAGAACTGTGCCTTAGCAAGTAAGGCGAAGAAGGGGAAGGAGAAGGTTTCTCTTTCCGAGTCCAATTCTTCCCATGGTGGGAAGAAGGTTGACAAATCAAAAATACGATGCTTTCATTGTCATGAGGTGGGCCATTTTGTTACAAATTGTCCATAGAGGAAATCCAAGATAGGATCCAGGGAAGGATCTAAAGGTGAGGCACTTGCTTCACAGTTTGAGTTGAATTTCACACTCTTCACATGCATGGTTTCATCCATGGTGGGAAGTGGTTGGTTTATTGACAATGGAGCTTCTTTTCACATGACCGATGACAAGAGTTATTTCAGTACTTTGGAGGAGAAATATCTCCAGATACTCATAGTGATAGGTAATGATGAGAAGTATAGTGTCTCAGGTGTGGGCACGGTTATTTTTTAGAGGGAGCATGGAGCTCAAATTACCTTGACCGATGTCAAGTATGTATTAGGATTGAAGAGAAACTTTGTGTCGATCGCGATGCTGGAAGACAGAGGCTATGATGTAGTCTTTAGTAAGGGAAAGGTTTCCGTTAGACACATCATCGCTTGATAGGTGAAGCAGATTGGTTCACGGGTCAAGAAATTGTATGCTCTTGAGGTTCAAGATGCATCCAAAGCCTTGAGCAACAAGGCAATTGATGGAGACTTGGTGGTTGAGAGGGAGGGTATATTACCTCTCAACATGCAGCACTAGAAGAAGTCTCAAATGATTGTGGAGGAGTCACAATTGGTGCAGGAACTTTAGGAGGTTGTGGAGCAGCCACAATAGGGGAAGCTGAGTGGAGATCCAGTTAGAGACATTTACTCATGTAGAGACCTCCAGTAGGGGGAAACTTTGAGCCAAGTTGGCTGAGGGATCACATGCATCCATACCTCTAGGTAGGTGGTGGGGCAATGTAGAGTGATCATCCCAAGGAGGAGGGGTAGGATCCTTGAGGTACCTAGCCTCTTTGATTCAACTTTGCTATGGGATCCCCAATGTGGAGTAGCAGGAACTAACTAATTGGGTAGAGACAGATGCGGATGGAGCGATAGAGAGAGCTACAGTGCAAGGAATCCCAGGATAGCATAGAGCATGCAAGCTGCAGCAATGCGAGAGGCACAAGTGTGTTGCACAGTGCAGGGTATAACAGAGAAGGGTGCAATGGTGCGAGATGCATGGAGATGTTGCAATAGCGCAGAGGTCAGAGAGGGAGAACTTGTTAGCAGTAGGTAGAGCTTCAACATCAGAGTATGTTTCTAGTGCAACAAAGTGGTCAATTGGGAGTTTTTTTGTTCCGAGTGTTACTGGAGCAACCACACTTGGTAGATGTGTTGCATGCAGAACATTCCAGAGTTACAGGATTGGGTTCAAGAGGAAGCCTTTCTTGTTGAGAGGGAGTGTTGAAAAGTGTGTAACAAGAAATGTAAAAATAGAAATTGCTAAAAATAGCAGTTTGGCTAGTGTGGAATTTTGACCACCTTGGGTGAGAGGTGAAACAACTAAAAATAACATCTTCTAAAAATAGCATTTTTGGGTCCCTTCCTATTTATAGCAGTCCCTAGTCTATCTATAGGAAGTAAATTCGAATTTGGTCTTACCAATAGTTTGGAATATTAATTAATTAATTCTCCATGAGTTAATTAGTTAAGAAAAAGCAAACTTGAAGTCTTTGTGAGAACATGCAATTATTTCTCCACTAATTGGGGAATGTGTCCTTGATTTGCTCCACTGATTGAGGAATTAAGGATGAGTTCTATATTGAGAGGATTAATTAACTTAGTTTAACTTAGTCAAGTTCAGTTAGATTAATTTAACAAGTTGTTAAATTAATGAAATACAATTTTTTGATGCTTGCATGCATGTGACAACTGTTATTTTCAGATAACTGTGTATTCACTCATGGATAACTGATGCATGTCAGTTCTGTCAAAGACCTAGTTGAGATCAAATGTGGGACAGTGTACTATCAGATGCTAGGATATTTCTAGTAGGTATTGCTCGCATGGGGAAGGAAGCTTCTTCCTTCTATGACTGCGTAGTTGGACCTGAGGTGACAACAGGTATGATCAAGCCAATTTACATGTGTTTTGTAACTAGACTCAAACAAAACTGGGCAAGGAAATAGGAGCTTGGACCTAAGGTGCAGCCTTTATATACAGGGCTAGGTAGTCCATGAGCTTGATCATCAGAGTACAAAGAGAGCATGATATCTTTTGAGCTGATTCTTTTTGTATGTTGTTAAGGATTTCCACTTGATTGATAATACAGAGATGGGGTTTTAGGCCGGTGCTTTTCTTGGATAAATTCTTCTGTGTTATGTGTGATTGATTCCTTCTTATTAGTTATATGTGTTCATGCTTGATGTTGCTCATGTTCAATTAAGCTTCTGATAAGTTTATGGTAGATGTAGATTTAGTATTATTCTTTAGTACATTGCATATATCAGTTTGATCTGCAGGTGAAATTTCTACATGATATCACTGAACTAGCTGATTTGCAGAGAAAATTATACAATATGTACATGAAGCTCGACCAAATGTTGAGAACCTAGGAAATGGAGGACAAACCAATTTGTTAGGAGGGATGGAGGTTGAAACTCCTCATTGAAGTGAAAAGAATTTAAAAATATGCAGTGAAGATGTTATTGATTTGGAGGAAGAAACAAATAAAGGTACTAAAAGGGTTAAGATATCTGAGGGGAGCAATTCATCACTAGCATTAGGTTTTCAATTGCAATTAGGGGAAGTTATTTTCACACATTCTTCTCATGTTCTAGAAGAGGTTGTTTAGAGCTCTATTCCAATGATAAAGTGGTTATATTCTCATATTGAAGAAAAGAACAGAAAGGTCAAAGAAAGCATGGAGCCCCAGTTAGAAGCTCAGTTCATCTCAGATTATCAAACTAGTTTTCTTTCTACAATGGAATTGGAGAGACATCAACTAAAACTATCTTTCTCTCATCTATATGATTTGATTGTGCCTTCTTCATGAGGTTTCAAGACTATCAACTTGACTCTAAATGTTATAGAGATCACAATGTGCGAAAAAATAAATTTACATAATCAAACTAGAGAATTGATTTATAGTGATCTGAACAAAACTTCCTTGGCTTCTAGCAAAGCTAAAGCTTTGTTAGAGAAAGTGGTCAACCAATTGAAATTATAAATGGAAAATTCTAGAGCTTTGATCACTCAAAATGAGGAATTAAAGAAATTGATTGTTAAAATTGGTGTCAATCCAAAGGATAGAAGTGTTGTTTAGAAATTGTTACAGGGAGTTGAAACATAAATTCAGGTGCTGAGGAAGAAATTGAAGTTGGCTTCTATAGAACATCCTATGGCTTCAAAAGTAGCACAAGTGGAACAAGAGAAAGAAGAATTGACTAATGAACTTTTGCAAAGAAATGATGATATTTCCAAGATGAAGGTCATGAATTATACTTTGCAATAGAATATTGATTCTCATGTTTGTATTATCTTAGTACAAGCAAATTCTGAAGACCCAGTTGACAAGTTAACCAGAGTTATGACTAAGCTACAAATTTCTGAAAATGAAATGAAAAAGGTTCAAAGAGATTATAAGAGTGCCTTGAAAATAATAAAAGCCACTGAAAGGGAATTGACCATGTCCAAGGAAAATACTGAGAAGTATATAAATGATTTTTCAGATTGCTTCTCAAGAAATTAAGGAGCTAAAGGTGAAAGTGAAGCGAAATATGTCGCTTATTCAAGAAAGAGAAATTCTATGGAATGATATCATCCATACTATAAGGAATATTTTGGAATACTTATTTATAGTTGAAGAGGAGAAAATCATTATCACAGAACTAGAAAACTTAATTACTACTAACAAGAAAAAATTACAGTAGCGAGCTCAGTTTTCTAAGAAAATGATTGATTTCCTTAATTCAATAGCTTCACAGAAGTTAAGGGAATTAGGAGTTGAAGACAAGACTAAGTATGTTTTAGATAAAAATAAAATTATCATGAAAAATTGATATAGGAAGACAACAGAGATAAAATTAACAAAGGTTAAAGAAGTTGTAATGAAATTCAATACTGATTTTGATAAGAGAACTAGAGCAGGTTTGCCTTCATGTTGGGACCAACAAGGAAATTTATTACCATGGGAGACCTATGAGACTTTGCTGGTGGAGACCAAGAGAAAAATCAGTTATGCTCATGAGAAAACAACAGTGCTAAAGCAGGCAATGATTGTGAACTATTTACACATAGATTTCCAGCTATTATGGTTAATGAGAACCCTTTTTGTTGACAAACCAACGTACAACAAAATTACAAACTTCATGACAGAACATGCTAGGTTTTTCAAGAGTAAAATTTTTGTTGTAGTGGCTACAACCACCCTCACAAATTTTGCCTTAGCCTGTTTTGGAGCCTCCCTACCAACCTTTCACAACACCTTGTCTTACTTCATCAAGTACTCAAGCTTCATTGTTTTCCTCGCACAAAGACAGCCTGTCGATCACAGTCGATCCATTCCCCTCACACGCTATTCACCTAGACTTTGTCTAGTTGCAGGCTGAGCGGCTTCCCCTTGAAAATTGCACATTTTTGGAGGGTAACCAGTCTTCCCTCTAGAAATTCTGTAATCCTCTCTAGTAGCCCATTGGGCTCTAGAATTGCACAATCATGCTAGCCAACACTCCTAGCAGGATTTGCACAAATTTCCCCAGTAGGGCTACTCATCCCAAGATTTGTGCAAATCTGGGCAGTAGTCAGCTGCTCTGCCCAAAAATTACGCAATCCTCCTGGCCAGTCAGCCCAAGTCCCAACCAGGAATGCACATTTTTCCCAAGCAATTGAGCAACTGCATGCATGAACATTTTGGTTGACTAGTTCCACCATGGACCAAGGAAAATTGACTTGCATGCATGCATGACTTTCTCTTCCTGGAATAGCAAGAGACAACATGCAAAAGGCATCCCATGATTTAGGGAGGTATTTTTAGCAGCTGGGGTTTACATGAAAGTTGTTTTAGAAGTTTCCCTCCAAGTGTCGCTTTTTCCTAGATTTGTGGCATGCGCGTCATGAGACCAATCTTATTTATTCGACACATTCAGAGCTCATTCATTCACATTGAACTTGGAGCTCTAACACCCCATAGCACATCTAGGACTCTTCGACATGTCTGGCTCAACTATTCATCGGTAAGTGGCCTCAACTTGTCTTTTTCATCCTATCTGTCCCTTTTTGTGTATTTGCTTGTGCGAGTGTTGTTTGCTTGATTTCTTTGAATGCTTGCTATCGTTTACATGTATACTAACTTTTCCTAGCCTTTTTTTAGTTTTTGTTGCTATCTAACTATTATTGCATGCATGAAATTGATTTTCACGGACGTTTGCGCAACCGACGAACTACCTCACCCACATGCATGTTGATCTGTTTTCTGAATATTTCATTCATGTTTTGCATGAAATGTTAATCAATTCTGCTATCACTTAGTATCACCATGCATTTACTGTCTTAGTTGCTTTCAATTTCTCGTCGGCGAGTCGGGACAACCTTAACCCAGGCTCTGCCTTCACCAAGACTGCTACGCAATTTGGGGAAGGAAGGCTCACCTTCCTCCCCAGAAATGTGCATTATTTCCCAGCACTAGCCTCTAGGATTATTTTGCGCATTCCTGGAGGACATCAACTGTTTGGCCCAAGAAATTGTGCAAATCTATCTCTCGACCAACAGTCCTTCCTATCTAAAATTGCGCATTGCGCAATCCTAGCAGCCAACTGCCTAACTGGATTGTGCATTTCGTAGATCCAACAGCTAGTCTTGCCTCCTAGATAGCCCATAATGCCTTTTGAATAGTTCTGGTAGCCAATCACCTAGCCTCCCAGTAAAATTTGTGCAATCTTGATCATTAGGTTCCCAGGTATGTGCTGTGTCCTTCCCCGGATTTGCTTTGTTTCCACTGACATATTTCTTGCCATGCATGCTGCTTGTTTCCAGATATTTAAGGTTTTTATTTGTCCCAATGGCTTCCAAGAGAATAGGATCATAGGAACCTGATGGATTTGCAGCTAGAACAACAGTTGGGTAGGTGTCCTCTAGTCTGCCGATCTATGAAGATACGAAGTTGTATCTAGACAAAGACATCAAACTGAAGCAGCAAGATGTTAATGAAACATTCGCAGGCACTTTTTGGGAAGACCTCGAAGACCACCAGGTGTATGTGAACATTCACAAGTCCGGCCTGTACCGGATTGCATGCAGATATCCCGCGTTCCCATGCACGAACATGATTCACTGGATCATCTCTCACACTGACCCCGAGACGATGACCTTGAGTAGTGTCAGTGGGATGAAGCTTGCAACCTTATGGGCATGATATTATGATGATATGTATCAGATGTCAAAGCTCACGATTTTCATGAGTCCTCCATTCATCTTGCCCAGCAGCAAAGGTAACTCCAGAGACATTTTGAAGGATTGGGTAAAGGAGCCAGCTCGTTTTAGGATGACACCCAACCAGATCTATAAGATAAAGATATTGAGGAAGGCATACCAATACTTGGTCATATTCTCATCTCAATTAAGTGGCCAAGAAAGCACATAAACCTTTCCTCAGAGTTGGGTAATCGCATTGGACCAACTGGATAGAGAAGGAGGACCATGCAAATGGTCCGACACACTAGCTCATCAGCTGAAGGAACAAGTCAAGAAGGCTTGACAGTCACCCAAGGGTATGCACGGAGAGATTTATATGTCGACCTACATCCTAGATGCAGTGTGTACCCAACATGAGTTCCCTAGCTTGGAGTGGGCATGGTCACTAGCAAAGATTGTTGTGAACACATATTTCAAGTTGTTGTCTAAATGCATCTTCAGGGGAGTAATCATACAGTTATCTGACCATTTCGTCACCCTAGTGTATAGGTTGATATTCGAATAAGATCCACCCTGCATATAAAAGGAAGAAATGGAGGCATTGTTAGGAATTGCATATTGGTATGCTTCACCATCTGACACTTTCATCCGAATGTTCAGTGCGGAGAAGCCTCCACATGTTCTGTCAAAATTTTCCTTGGACGTACTTGTCATGTAGGAAGTATCTTATCACATCTCACTAGGATTGATAGCTATACTACAGTGGAAGAAGAAGGCACCTTGACCCACTCTTCCATTGCAGATTGGGTTATATGAGATCCAAAGTATCAAGCAAGCGGATGTCAAAGCAGAACAAATGAAAAAGCACCCGTTCGACCTCTTAAGCTTCAACTCATATGACCCACATTACGTTGTGAAGGATCACCGCATGAGATTTTAGTTCAACTAGATCCATGGGGCATTTCATTGGGACGAGGAAGACTCATGGAGGTATTTCTATAATTGCCCCGAACCCAATGAATAGGTCAGATTCATCGTAGAGTGGTTAGCAAAGCAGCATGAAGCAGCATCACGAAGAACACCAATAGTAGTAGAGCCAAGCATACCTATGCATGACAAAGGGAAGAGGAAGATTGTCGACCGCGTGGAGGAGGAGAAAATATGCAAGTTTCAAGCATATCCACTTATAGAACAAGCAGTTATGGATATTCAGAGAAAGAGGAAGCAACGCGACAAGTGAATCGCATGAAGGAATAGGGATAAGAAGAGAATCGAAGAAGCAAAGAAGGAGTTGCATGAGTTGAGGGAGCAACTCCAGAAAGAAAAAGAGTTGTGCCAACAGGAGAAGGAAGTACAACAATAATAGATACAACATGGAGCACATCACGTGCAGACAGATGAAGCAGCACCCATACAAGTAGTTGATTCATCTGAACAATTGGCATCAAGAAAATAGGGTGAACCATCGCAGGGGAAAGACTTTTCTCATGAGATAGAATAGGCATTTGAACAGTTGGATGTAGACATGGAGCAACAGGAGTTGGAACAAGACATTAACCTCATTCCTCACCACAAAGAGGTTGACTCACCCACTTCATTGCATATAGATAATGAGCAAGTCTCAAATGACTAAGGAGGCATTGAGATCCTTGGTGGTCAGCCGGAAGCAGAGATGCACACCATCTCCTTTGATGAATCTCATCATAGAGTTGTGCAGTATTAGAGAGTACCAACTCTGGAGGACGAAACATCCCTTGTACAAGTTGAAGAACAAGTGATCATGACTGATGTGCCCAAGCATCAAGCTACTTCGGTCGATGCAACTAGAGTGTATGCCGAAGCCACTAGCTCAAGTGTTCATTTCCTCATAGATGGCAATGAGCGAATGGTGAAGGAACTACAGGTGGCCAAGAAAGGAGGGGACTTGGTGACAATGTCTGCCTGATCTGAATTGAAGAAGGAAATACTAGATGAAGTATTGTCCCTTGATACAATTATGTGAGCATTGTACTACAAGTTTGGTATTGTGCACCAAGCAGTTGCCCATCTCCACGGATGGTAGCAACGATGTGTGAGAAGAGCATGCATATTGAATAACATACATGCTATTGTTGATAATATGCAAGCATGGATGATGAAATACAAGGGAGCCCCACTTCACTTGCCAAATATGATGAGGGCCAATGCAGTTGAGCTACAAGCATGTATCCAGAGTTAGATCTGTAACTATGAAGACCTACCGCAACTCATCACTAGCATACAGGCTTCCCATGCATGAGTATTCAAGAGCATGGATGTTATAGGGCACACTCATGTGATCCCATAACATAGAACTCTCACCCAGGTGAAGAAAAAGAAGCAGGTCTGATAAGAGATTGACTCGTACTTCGATGACTTGATGTGCACCGCCACCAACCTAGACTTGCCTATTAGTGCAGACATCATGTGAAAGTATATTGCTGGTCCAGCCACATTGAAGAAAATGATGCGCATGCTCTTAGACGAGTTGGATAAAGGAGCCCGAGTAGTGTACCCAAATGCTATGGAGGTAAGGTTTAGGTTTAAGACAGATGTCACAGTGGACACACGGACATTATCAAGGGCTACCAATCTTGGCATCAATATGTTACTATTGATCAGCATGAGGATGTTGAGCAGTTAGACTTCTATGGTTGTCTAAGTCAGAATGATGTCTAGTTTAGCTTGTTCAAGCCATTGTTCACATGGGTACATGTGCATTATAATGTTGAGTCATAACAAGTGTAACTCAAGTCTCAATAGTGGATGTAATAGTCATAGAGCAGGTGAAGAGTCATGAGGTTAGTTGAATGGTCACAAAGGGGAATGTCTAGGGTCACCCCACCCTTCGCTATAAATAGTCCCTCATAACTCATTGTATAGGCTTTTGGTCAGCCAAGCTTCTATTAAGACTATCTTGAAGAAAGCTTGGATAGTATTGTAACACGCCTTGGCTTCTCCACTGCATGGAGCCAGTACATCTATTTGGAGAAGCAGATGAATGTGGCTGTAATGTTTCACTGATGGGGCTAGCAAGTTTACATGGATGTATTGTATGATTGGAACTTACACTTTTATATAATAATAAATAACACATTTTCATGCATATGTTGTTATTGTAGTTGGACTGCGTCGGTTTCCTTAATGATATATGTTGTTTAAATTACATATTTGTGTATGAACCGATTCACATGCAATTATATGATTCTTGTTGCAAATGTGTTGTATATGTTGTTAATGTTGTCCCGTCCATGCTGACTACTTTTCTAGACACTAGGTAGACCTTTCAGATGAACCTTGCTATAACAATTGTTGCACTCGTTTGGACTGATCCATGAGTGTTTTATGTGTTACCTTACCTTGCAAGTTGTGACTACCGTATCCGAGTGGATTGCTCCACCAAAAGCTGTGTATGTCCTTTTGTGTTGTGTGTTCCTAGCTGAGTTGGGACTCATCCCTTTCAACCTAGAGCTCACCTTCACCCTTTTCTCCCCCTTATGTGTTAGAACCTCCACAAATATTCTTTGATTCACTGCAACAGTCACACCCTTGCTATTGACAAAGTTGTCTTACTTGCCTCTGTACGACATTGTGGTCAAGGCATTACCTTATGACCCACTGCTGTGACTCCAACACCAAATGGATTGAGGTCTAATTGGGACTTCTTACCGAGGATATCCCCTTGACATGTTGGTGGGTCCAGCACCGTCAACATTTCTGGCGCTAGAAGGAGGTCTTGATGACAAGTTGTGTCCCCCCATCCAGTTTTGAACCTTTGCACATATTTCATGGAGTCTTGCACTCTTCTTCCCTCATGGTGTTTTTCGACTCGTGAAGATGTCTCCATCATGAGGAAGCTTTTCAATCTCTTGTCCACTCACACATATGATGGTGAAGGTAAAGTGGCTTGGTCTAAGCACTTACATAAATTTCTTTCCATGCTTCATGAGGAAGATGAGTTTTCTAACGAATAGGCCAATTTTTTGCTTGCATACAAACTTCACGAATCTCCATTTCGTTGGGTGCTCAGCCTACCGGGTGACATCGTGCACTCATTTGAGCACTTCTGTGATCTTAATGAAGACATGATCTATCATTTTGATCTAGACCATCTTAAATGGAAACTGTTACATCAACGGAGGGCTCCGCATGAATTAGTCATTTATTTTTGGCAGCACTTCCATGACTTGTAGTTTTAAGCTCCCAAGAGCTAGATGAAATTTGCTTATCTTTGGGATCGATTCGAGTATTGCCTTAAGAAATATGTCCGTCCCAAGAGAAATCTTGAAATCAATCCTCACTCAAAATTCTTCATTGATGGAGCTGCACAATCTCATGTGGATGCAGACACCGTCTCAACTGACTGTCTGCCTTCCTCTCATTCAACAACTCCACCACTGCCAAGTGATGATGAAGTGCATGCTCACACACTTGTTCATCCTTCACACTCTCCCAACATCATTTCACCCAATTTTCATGCAGATTTGGTTGTGAGTCCTTTGAGTTCTCATACGCATTCTTGTCTACGACCTCTGTCTTCACACTCGGGTGTTCCTTCGAATGATGTTTCCTTGTGTTCATCCATTCTGGATTCTTCAGTTGTTGTGAACAAGGAACAACCCATTGATGGAGTTGGTGTTGCACAACCAACATGCGATGTCATTCATGAAGAGTATGAGTGGGAGCTTGAGCATAAACACTCAGCGAAGGATGAATCCCTTCTATCAGAGCCCCCTCCGTTCTTTCCTAACCTCTTTGGTGAACCTACCATCCATGATTTTGCATGTGTGTCTTCATCCATGGATGCACCCATTGCTGATCACTCACAGGACTCATCAGATGTTAGTCTATCATTCAAAAATGGAGGGGATAAGTTACTCATTGAAGATCCACTTGATCCTTCATCTGTCTTTTCTGGAGACGCAGAGGATGAGTTTGTTCACTTTTCATCTACCCCTATGTTTGATTTATTTGATCATGAGGATGTCGAAGAATTCATTGATTTTTCTGATCGTGGTGGTCATGATCCCTTTACTCCAATTTTTTATCACGATCATGACTCTATCGTAGTTGATCTTTCGAAGACACCTATTTATGATGATTTATTTAATGATGAAGTTGAAACACCCAAGAATGTCTAGGCACTTTAGCTCGAGCTAATGGTTATATCCATTCTTTGCTCTCTTAGGGTTAGTCTCACTTTTGATCGTGAAATTGTTCAATCGCCCAAGGCTCCTCATCACTCATATATATGCATTGAAGATCCATCTCACTCATAGATCACACTTCCTCCACTGGAACTACACGATCCCATTGCTCATGCATTGGAGGAGTCTTACATTCAAGCATTCGTTCACGACCCAAGTTATCATTGTTTCTTCTGTTTGCTTACATGTCACAGTCAACAGTGTTCTTATGCTTGAAAGTTCCATGTAGTGTCACACAACACCATGATAAGTCCACAGACTACCCATCATGCACATGCACTCACTTATGTCCCATGGGCACCTTGAAACACGAAGTGTGGCTATATTCATTGTTATATCTTTCTTTCTTGCTGGTTCACACAACCGGGTTGCTCGCAGACCAAGCTTTCACCAACATGTGTCTACCAATGCGCCAGTGGCAGCATTAGAAGTATGACTTCACATGATCAGGCCCATGAACCATTAGTGTAGGAGTAGGAGTAGTGTTTGCTTTCAGTTGTTTGCTTGCATGCTTGTTTGCTTATATGCTTTGTTTACTTGTTTGTTTGCTTTCTTGTTTGCTTACTTGCTTTGCTTTCACTTTCGCTTTTTATTTTGGTTTGCTTTGATGCTTGTTAGCTCATTTGTTTCGTTCGTAGGTTAGTCTTGCATGAAACCATGTATGACTCTTGAAGCAAGCTGGGTAAATTACAAGAGGTCTTGTACATCTATCACTACTTGGTTATCTGTCATCTTCCCTCTGTATGATGAAATTGTTACTCTTAGTCCATGATATGTCGAAGGAAAATACATACTATTCAAAGTGAACCTTGGTGAAAACACAATGCCTGCACGCTAACTAGTATTACCTTCTCTAGTCATTTATTTTTAGGTTAACCCTTGTCAACTTAGTCAAGTAGAGTAAGGTAAGGGGGAAAACCTTAATAGGAATGTCAAAGATACAATAAACTACTTCTCTGCTGGAACAACCTCTTCTGCTCTCAATAAGTCGAGATCCCTCTTTCGCCTATGAAATGAATAAGAGCTATGCACAGTGAAAATGAAAATGAAAAAATGAAAAGTAAAAATTAAAATTAAAATTAAAAATAGATAAGGCGAAAGAAGAGAAAGGCTTCCTGTTCATGGAGGTGATGCAAGTAACTTCGCCAGGGTACTGACTAGGCTCACTAGAAGCGGAGCAATGCTTGTGTTCTTATGTGACTCCATTGGGGTACTGTCCAGGCCTGCTGGCAGTGAACAAACACCAAAGATGAACCTAAGACTCCAACGACTATATTTCTTGTGTACTTATATACCCCTCAACCCTAATCAAAACAATTGTGTTTCCTTGGATTGGAATGTGTGTCAATCGACCAAGGGATTGGAAGATGCTACATATTACAGTCAAGTTACTGTGAAGCCAAGATGAGCTGAGAACTGAATAATACTTCCGAGGGTGTTAACCTTGCTTGTCACGAACAAGGTCCTTTCAGAGAGTTGAAGTTCTACCAGTGTGTCGCCAAGTGTTGTAGCGGCTACAACCACCCTCCAAAATTTTTCCTTAGCCTATTTTTGAGCCTCCCTAGCAAACTTTCACAACAACTTGTCTTGCTTCGTCAAGTACTCAAGCTTTAGTGTTTTCCTCACACAAAGGAAGCCTGTTGATCACAGTCGATCCATTCCCCTCATGAGTTGTTCACCTGGACTTGGTCTAGCTACAGGCTGAACAGATTCCCCTTGAAAATTGTGCATTTTTGGAGGGCAATCAACCTTCGCTCCAGAAATTGCGGAATCCTCTTTGGAAACCTATTGGGCTCCAGAATTATGAAATCTTGCTAGCCAACACTCCCAACAGGATTTGTGCAAATCTAGGCAACAATTAGCTACTTTTCCCAGAAATTTCACAATCCTCCTCGGCAGTTAGTCCAATTCCCAACCAGGAATGCGCATTTTTCCCAAGTAGTTAAGCAACTGCATGGATGAACAGTCTGGTTGACCAGTTCTATCCAGGACCAAGGAAACTTGAATTGCATGCATGCACGACTTTCTCTTCCCAGAATAGCAAGAGACAACTTGCAAAAGGTATCCCATGACTTAAGGAGCTATTTTTTGCAATCGGGGGTGACATGCAAAGTTGTTTTAGAAGTTTCCCTCCAAGTGTCACTTTTTTCCTAGATTTTTGGCATGCGCATCATGGGACCAAACTTATTTATTCGACACATCAGAGATCATTCATTCACATCGATCTTGGAGCTCTAACATCCCAGAGAACATCCAAGACTCTTTGACACGTCCGGCTCAACTATTCACGGGTAAGTGGCCTCAACTTGTCTTTTTCAACATTTTTGTCGCTTTTTGTGTATTCACTTGTGTGAGTGTTGTTTGATTGATTTCTTTGAATGCTTGCTATCTTTTACATGTATAATAGCTTTTCCTAGCTCTATTTGAGTTTTCGTTGCTATCTCACAGTTGTCGCATGCATGAAAGTGATTTGCACGGATGTTTGCCCAACTGACGAACTGCCTCACCCACATGCATGTTGATCTGTTTGCTGAATATCCCATTCATGTTTTGCATGAAATGTCGATAACTTCTACTGTCACTTAGTATCACCATGAATTTACTATCTTAGTTGCTTTCAGTTGCCTGTCGGTGAGTCGGGCCAACCTTGGCCTGGGCTCTACCTTCACCAAGGCTGCATTGCATAATCTGGGGAAGGAAGGCTCACCTTCCTCCCCAAAAATGTACATTCTTTCCCAACACTAGCCTTCATGACTATTTTTTGCGTTGCTAGAGGATAATGGCTGTTTGGCCCAAGAATTGTGCAAATATGTCCCTCGGCAAGCAGTCCTTCCCAGCTGAAATTGTGCATTGCGCAATACTAGCAGCCAATTTCCTGACTGGATTGTGCATTTCGCAAATCTAGTAGCTAGTCCTGCCTCCCAGATAGCCCAGACTGCCTTTTGCACAGTTTTGGCAGCTATTCACCCAACCTCTCAGTAAAATTTGCGCAATCTTTCTCATCATTTTCCCAGGTACGTGTTGTTTCCTTCCCCAGATTTGCTTTGTTTCCATTGACATATTTCTTGCCATGCATGTTGTTTGTTTCCAGATACTTCAGGTTTTCATTTGTCCCAACGGGTTCCAAGAGTATAGGATCACAAGACATTGATGGAGTTGTAGCTAGAACAGCAGGTGAGCAGGTGTCCTCTAGTCTGCCGACTTATGAAGATATGAAATCAAACTGAAGGAGTTTAATGAAATATTCGTAGACACTTTTGGGGAAGACCTCAAAGACCACCCTGTATGTGAACATTCACAAATCCATCTTGTACTGGATTGCATGCAGATACCCCATGTTCCCATGCACAAAAACTATTCACTAGATCATCTCTCACAGTGAACCCAAGACGATGACCTTGAGCAGTGCCAGTGGGACAAAACTTGCAACCTTATGGGAATGATATTATGATGAGATGTATCAGATGTTAGAGCCCATGATTGTCATGAGTCCTCCATTCAGCTTGCCCAGTAGCAGAGGTAACTCCAGAGACATTCTGAAGGATTGGGTAAAGGAGCCAGCTTGTTTTGGGATGACACCCAACCAGATCTACAAGACAAAGATATTGAGGAAGGCATACCAATTCTTGATCATATTCGCATGTCGAATGAGTGGCCAAGAAAGCACTGAAACCTTTCCTTAGAGTTGGGTGATCGCATTGGACCAACTGGATAGAGAAGGAAGACCATGCAACTGGTGCAACATGCTGGCTCATCAACTGAAGGAACAAGTCATGAAGGCTCGAAAGTCACCTGAGGGTATGCAAGGAGAGATTTGTATGTCCACCTACATCTTAGATGTAGTCTGTACCCGACATGAGTTACCTGGTTTGGAGTGGGCATGGTCACCGGTGGAGACTGTTGTGAACACATATTTCAAGTTATTGTTTGAATGCAACTTCAAGGGAGTAATCATATGACTGTCTGACCATTTCATCACCCTAGTGTACAGGTTTACATTCTAATAGGATCCACCCTGCATTTCAAAGGAAGCAATGGTGGCATTGTTAGGAATTTCAGATTGGTTTGCCTCGCTGTCCAACACTTTCATCCGAATGTTCAGTGTGGAGAAGTCTCTGCATGTTCTGTGAAAGTTTTCCTTAGACATACTTGTCATGTAGGAAGTAAAGTATCACATCTCAGCAGGATTGACAGCTAGACTGCAGGGAAGATTGGGTTATATGAGATCCGAAGCATCAAGGAAGTGGATGTTGAAGAAGAACAGATGAAGAAGTACCCGTTAGACCTTGGAAGCTTCAACCCGTATGACCCACATTTCATGTGAAGGATCACTGCATGAGAGTTTAGTTCAACTGGAACCATGGGGCATTTCATTGGGCCGAGGAAGACACATGGAGTTATTGTTACAATTCCTCTGGGCCCAATGAACAAGTCGGTTTCATCGTAGAGTGGCTAGCAAAGCAACATCACAGAGAGCACCAGTAGTAGCAGCAACAGAGCTAATAGAGCCAAGCATAAAGGGAAGAGGAAGATTGTCGACTGCATGGAGGAGGAGCAAAGCTGCAAGTTTCGATAAGATCCACTTGTATGACAAGTAGCTATGGATATTTAGGCAAGGAGGTAGCAGTGTGACAAGAGAATAATGCTAAGATAGAGGGATAAAAAGATAGTGGAAGAAATAGAGAAGGAGTTGCATGAGCTGAGGGAGCAACTCTAGAAAGAACAAGAGCCACGCCAATAAGAGAAGAAAGCACAACAATAATAGATACAACAGGGGGCACGTCATGTGCAGAGAGATGAAGCAACGCCTATAAAAGTAGTTGATTCATCTAAACAACTGGCATTAGGTAAACAAGGTGAACCATCACAGGGGCAAGACTTTTCTCATGAGATAGAACGGGCGCTTGAACAGTTGGATGCAGACATGGAGCAGCAGGAGTTATAACATGACACCAACCTCATGCCTCACCACAAAGAGGTCGACTTTCCTGCTTCCTTGCATCCAGATAATGAGAAAGTCTCAAATGACCAAGGAGGCATTGAGATCCTTGGTGGTCAGTCGGAAGAAGAGATGCACAACATCTCCTTTGACGAATCTCATCACAGATTTGTGTAGTCTTAGAGAGTACCAACTCTAGAGGAACAAACATCCCCTACGCAAGTTGAAGAACAAGTGATCATGACTGATGTTCCCAAGCATCCAACTACTTTGTTTGATGCAACTAGAGTGTATGACGAAACCACTAGCTCAAGTGTTCATTTCCTCATAGCTGAGAATGAGAAAATGGCGACAGAACTACAAGTGGCCAAGAAAGGAGGGGACTTGGTGACAATGTGCATGTGATATAAACTAAAGAAGTCAATACTAGATGAAGTATTGTCCCTTGATACAGTTATGCAAGCATTGTACTCCAAGTTTGGTACTATGCACTAAGAAGTCGTCCATCTCCACTGATGGCAACAATGATGTGCGAGAAGAGAATGCATCTTGAAGAATAGACATGCTGTTGTTGATAACATGTAAGCATGGACAATGAAGTACAAGGGATTCCCACTTCACTTGCCAAAGATGATGAGGGCCAATGTGTTTGAGTTGCAAGCACGTATCCGAAGTCAGATCCAGAACTACAAAGACCTACCACAACTCATCACTAGCATACAAGCTTCCCATGCACGAGTCTTCAAGAGCATGTATGTTACAGTACACACTCATGCGATACCATGACTTTGGACTCTCACCCAAGTGAAGACAAAGAAGTAGGTCTGACATGAGCTTGACTCGTATTTGGATAAGTTGATGTGCACTACCACCAGCCCAGACTTGCCTATCAGTGCAGACATCATGCACAAGTACATTGATGGTCCAACCACATTGAAGAAAATGATGCACATGCTCTTAGATGAGTTGGACAAAGGAGCCCAAGAAGTTTACCTAGATGCTATGGAGGCAAGGTTCAAGTTTCAAACAAATGTCATGGCAGAACACATAGACACTATCAAGGACTACCAATCTTGGCATCAATATGTTATTGTTGTTCAGCATGAGGATGTCGAGTAGTTGGACTTCTATGGCTGTCTAAGTCATAATGATGTCTAGTCTGGCTTGTTCCAACCATTGTTCACATGGGTACATGTGCATTGTAATGTTGAGTCATGACAAGCGTAAGTCAAGTCTCAATAGTGGATGTAACAATTATAGAGTATGGGAAGAGTCATGAGGGTAGTTGAATGGTGACAAAGGGGAATGTCAAGGGTCACCACACCCTTTGCTATAAATAGTCCCTCATAACTCATTGTATAGGCTTTTGGTCAGCCAAGCTCCTATTAAGACTATCTTGAAGAAAGCTTGGTCAATATTGTAACACACCTTGGCTTCTCCGTTGCACGGAGCTAGTACATCTCTTTGGAGGAGCAAGTGGATGTGGCTATAACGTTTCACTCATGGGGCTAGCAGGTTTACATGGATGTATTGTATGATTGGAGCTTACACTTTTATGTAATAAGAGCCAACACATTTTCATGCATATATTGTTATTGTAGTGTTATCCGGGAATAATGTCCACTCAGATGCTGCTATTCCCACTAAGATGGGTGGCTATCTTAGAAACAAACAATCAAAGTCTACTATTGTTTCCTTTTATGAAAATAGACGAGAGAAGAACCAAGAAGACCAACCGAAGTCTTGCGCTTGATTTCCTCTCCTTCTTGATAGAGCTTCGCTGCTTCTTCTTTGTCTGCCCAGCTTTAAAAGAACCTGTGGAATCACAGCAACATACTACTATCCAAGAAACAAGGATCTAAATTCATAAATAATACTGGATTAGATATGTATTAACCATATACATGCATATATAAACAAGTACACAAGAATATGGAAGGAAACAAGAATAGCTTTATTAAGATAAAAGTAGCAAGAGGATTGCAACCATGTGCTCTGACCCAGCATCATCCTCCAGCTAAGAAGCCCTTCTTCACCTCAAGCAAAGCTAGATCACCCAACACTATGAATGTACACCAGAAAACCAACAACACTTCTCTATAAGATACAAAATTCCATCC
>APFE031083767.1:133766-161104 GCA_000404065.3 Pinus taeda
TGAAAATATTTCGCATCCGGCACATTCATCAATTATCTGGTCAATAAAGGGTGTAGGGTAGTTGTCTTTCAGACAAGATTGATTTACATCCCTGTAATCGATGCACACTCTAATCGTTCCTTGTTTTTTCATCACAGGAACAATATTTGATACCCAATCGGTCATAGGAACGGGGTAAATGAAACCAGCATGCAGGAGTTTTTCAACTTCTGCCTTGATGGCAACGGCTTTCTTGGGGTGCACCTGCCGTAGCCGTTGTCGTACCGGTTTGACATCTGGATACATCTTAATTTCGTGTTCAACTATGCTCGAGTCAATACCTGGCATTTCATCATACTCGCGAAAGAGAGTGTTATATATTTCCAATTCTGAAGAAGAACAAGATTTTCCAACATGAATATTCTCTACAACATCTGTTTTGGTTGAGATATTTATGGCAGTAGTCTCTTCGATATTGGATAGTTTCTCTCGGAATCTACCGTATTTACAGTATTTGTCAGAAAGTCAAATACTAAAGGATGGTGTAGGTTGCCGGAATTATCTTCTTTCCAGTTCAGAAGATGGGAACGATGGTGGTAATCTTCCCATGGTGCCCCATCAATCATCATCAATTGAATGATTCCTTCGTCTGTAGAGTGTACTTGTGACCAAGGATCTGAAGGGGTGCCATGTTTCTTTAGGAACCTTATCTATCCAAACGGGCTTTGATGAGCGTTGATGCCTGGTTGCTCCCATGCTAAAAACATGATTGCTATAATATTTCCAGTGGGTTAGAGGCAAAAACTTGCGATGATCCATTTAACATCGTTTCTGACATTTTGAATGGAAGATATCATATTGCAGGTTCCACATTAGCCACTTCCGCCAAAAATTGTGCAGGGCGGGTACTTATAGGGTAAAGGTTCCCATTAATGTGGGTCTTTTATAGGCCTACTCCGATATTGTGAAGCATGCTGGTTCCATGGATCATCGAAATGCTTCCCGTAACTGTGGCGGGAACTGTTGGGGAGAAAGTTTGTGGTCGATGATTGTAATTCCTCCTTGGGAAGGAAATGCAATTTTCCTAAAGTAGGTCGACACAACGGTTGCCATGGCGTATATCCAGGGTCTTCCCAGTAGGATGTTGTAATCGAGATTTCCATCGATGACTTCAACATCGATTTCTACTGTTTTGCCCCACAGTTCAACTTGCAAGTTACTTAGTATCCCATACGGGGTGTATGTTCATCCATCAAATGCTTTCAATGTCATTGATGATCGCGACAAGGATGGAGACCCTAGAGTTTTCTAGCAAGTCATCGACATGATACATGTGGATTCCCCCTCATCAATAATTGTTCTATGAACAGTTTTGTTGAGGGCTTTCACTTGAATGAGGAAAGCTAGTGGAGCTGGTAACTGAGGGTCGTATCCTTTGTGATTAAAAGATACAAGATTGGAATCCGTTGGGTCAATCCCACCTATTGCTGATAACAAAGTCTGCTTTTGGGAGGGGCAATTTTGTAGTACCTCAAGAGTCGACATCGTTGATGGCGATTGGGCTAAATCCTCCACTATATTATAGTGCTGTGCTGCTTGGGCACGAGGATTAAACGTCGATTTGTGTACTACTCCCTTTGGCGGTTTTATTGTTAATTCAGGAATGATGGGTGGCACAAATTCGGTCCAAGTTGTTGTTGAACTACTAGGTTGATCATTATCCTTGTTGTTCAACATCTGTGGATTCCCTTAATCTTTACTCCTTGTCGATATGAGAGAATCATTCAGTTGCTTTGAAACTGACAACATCAGCACTTGGGACGGGGAAGCATTTTCGCTAGCAACCAGATTTGTTCCTGGGTTTGGAAACGGATCAGTCAGTACAGCCAAGGTTTTTGAACTTTTGAAGAATTTTCTAAGTTCATATTTATATGGACATTCTCTGGTCCAATGATCCTCGTCACATATACTACATGGATTTCTTGGTTTCTTATCCCCAGAAGGGTTTGCAGAAGATTTTTTAGGAGATGTTTCCTCCTGGTTTTTATTCTTCCCTTGTTTTTTATTCTTGCCCCCTGGGTGCTTGGGTTCTTTTCCTTTGTTTGTCGACACGGCATTTACTTCCGAGGCTAGAAGTTCCTCATTTGCATTTTGACTCGAAACCGTGCGGGCCTTTTTCGATGTAGCCTTTGCGGTTTTAGTGCTTGTCGTACCTATCACACCATCACCGGCATGAGAATCTTTGTTTGATTTAGGAGGCGGAGGAACGAAAAATTCTGGTCTAGGAGCATAAAGGATTTTATAGTAAAGCATGCGAGACTTAGTATAAATCAAGTCTAGATATTGTGCACGAGCAATAATTTTCTCTTTAGTGATGACTCCTCCCTTTGCCACGTCTTATGTAATATTGGGTAACAGTGACTTAATAAACCATTCAGCCAATAGCTGATCAGGAACATATGTTTTTACCATTCTACGACGACGTCGCCACTCATGAATATGATCGGATATGTGAGTGGCTATCGTTTGTTTGAAATTGTAAGTAGCTCAGTTCCTGTTTCGTACCTATAGGTAACTGAAAATGGGTTAAAAAGGTTGTGGCTAGGGTACTGAAGTTATCAAACGAAGCTCTAGGCAGTTTGATATACCACTTTGTTGCCGGACCAGTTAACGTGCGCTGAAAGAGGCGAAGCCGAATCAAAGCATCATTGAGAGTGTTAGATGAAAACCATAGATGAAAGGTCATCACATGATTCGATGGGTCTTTGCCTGGATTCCCATTAAATTTAAGAATATCCGACGGAAGTTTATGTGGAATCGTCGGCCACCAAGGGGCGTAGGAAATTGGATCGTTCGTTAGTCGACTCAGATCCGGTAACTCTAAAGTTGCCACGAAAGGCAACTGTTGATTCAGGCTTGGTTGAGCATACCAAGGGTAAGACGGAATTGTTTGAGCAATCGGTCTTTGCATACCAGCATAATGCATTTGATGTTGGTAACTTTGGTAAGGTTGATGGGCATAACCATTATGATATGGTTGATACGGCTGTCCATTACTTGCAAAGACTTGTTGCTCATATCCTTGGTAAGCCTGTTGGAATTGCGGTTGTTGGTATTGCACCAGCCATGGTTGTGAAGTCATGGGCTATTTTCCAGTACTGACTGTTTGACCAAGATGGGGGTTGGTGTTCCCTGTTTGAACCTGTGCCATTCCACTAGTTGATGGTTGTGGTTGTGTCTTGGGTACAAGAGTTTGTTGCATTACAACCTGCAAAACTTGAGGTTGGCATACAATTGGTGACGCTTCTGCTTGCGATACTGCCACAATAGCCGGCATAGTGGGGATGTTTGTCATAGGTAAACTTTGTTGTATTGAGCATACAACTCTTGGTTGTTGAGACAGGATTGGCACCCAACCGCTAGTTGTGATTCCAGCATAACCCAAATTTTGTTTGTGAACTCACGCGATGGTTGTCCTTTCCGAGGAAGGCAATGAAAGGGTTATACGGGCCCTCCATATGACGGTTAATCCAGTACTCAAAGGAATGATTTGCCTTTGGGGACCAGTTTGCCCAAATTGACCTTGTGACGGATCAATTTGTTGAGACTCAACGTAAGAGATTCCAGATATAATTCCGGACGAACAAACGGGAACAGTCCATACTATCAAGATAGCCCCTAGATGCAGCGATTGAAAGCTGGTTGGGACAGATGGCACGCCGGCGAACATTGTCGGAATAGCAGAAGGAGCTTCTGTTGTTGCTGTGTCGGGTAACACAGTCCTTGATGTTGACGGTTGTTCAGACATATTAAGCCTATCCAAAAGATTCCTCAACGATTCTTTAGGAACTTCCTCTGGTGGGTGAATATCTTATGATGAAGAAGGATACAGGGTGATCCCAGATCCAAGTTGCGTTGGAGTGCTAGATGGAGGATCTTCCACAATCTCTTCTATGGCAATCAATCTAGGAGGAAGAGGCAGACCGTCAGGTCCGTAAAATATTTCTGGTGCCGAAGAAGATGTAAGTTCTGCAGCAACAAACGGTTGGGTAGTAACACCTTTCAAATTGGCTGTAGACGGAGCCGGTTCAGGAATAGAAGTGTTAACTGTCACGCTAGGATCAGTTGTAATGTCCTTTTGCTGTTGCGGAATTTCTTCTGTAGAGGCAGGGATACCAGAAATGTTCGGAGTAACCGGAGTCTTTGAGGATGTTGGAGTGCTTGCTCCAACCAACCTAGGGGGCTTTGATCTAGTTAAACAATTGCGGATTACTTGATCAACTCAAAATAAAACAGGAAATTTTTTTTTCGAATTAAATGAATTTTAGACGCTTTGACACAACTTGTTTTTTCAATTTTAAAGAGTCGAGAATGACTTTAGTCGCCTTTGATTTTTATTGAGCCTGAAGTGACAAGTGCTCAGAGGACCTTTTCCTTTAAGGAGTCTGAAAAGGAGCAAAATGGAATTATCTGGAGATCTAGGCAGAGAGGATTACCAAACCAATCGCAAAACTACAGAATACTTTTTACGGTACCGCAGTCAATCTTCCCGAATGCTGTGTTCGGTGCATTGCGATTGATAGGGCGACAGACACAGCTTCCTAAGGATAAAGGATGCAGCCTATTGTGGTCTCCCAATATATACATGACGGTACGTGGGAGCACAAGTCCGTACTGGCACTTGCTGTCTCAGAGTGGAGGAATCACCCAACCAGCACTGAAAGCAACAGTTACCAGGCTTTATGACGCCGTAATACGTCTCTAGCCTAGACCTCTAGATGTTGTGCGTTAAGTTCCAAAGCATTGTTAGATTCATTGAATTTATTTTAAGTTGATCTTGCTTAACAATTTGCCTTTCGGGTTCACCACGTGATGTATATATAATTCCTAAAATGCAGTCTAAGATGTAAAACAAACGTTTTATCTTCTTTCAGCAATGAAAATCCTAGCTACTAAAGGGAAGAAAGTCAAGCATCTTTTCTTCACAGAGCACAGAGTACACAATAAATGCACCATCCTAAATCAAGCCAAGCAATCAAAATGCAAATGCACATGCATGTATTGGTTTTCAGCTCTCTTAATGTGTGAATGACGTTAAGAAGGCTATGTGCAAAATTGAATTACTTTTAAAGTGACAGTACTCAACAAAATTCTTTTTCAAAACGAAGTGAAAGCAAGAGATACACTTTGCGATTTTGAAATGGAAATTGCTTTTCGACACTTTAAAACCACTAATTAAAAACTTATGCAATAGTAACTGTATAATCGACTATCTAAAACAATGTTATTGCTTTCTAAAACTGAAAACGAAAGCTACGACACTTTCAGATCTAGAGACGACAATTCGACTATGCTATTTTTTGCAAAAGAGAACTAAAACGACGCACAATACATAAAAAACGTTTATAGTTCTTTGCACTAAGGAGGTAGAATAATGCAAGAAAAGGGGGTTTTCACAAAAGCACACTGCCTACAGACAACAAAAACTCTTGAATAAGACTGAAAATAGTGAGAAAAATCTACAATCGGAGGGTAAAGTTAACCCTCCCTGACCATCGCACCTGTTACACAGTGAACTCAGTATGCAACGCACCTACTCCACTCAGGAAGTGCGATGCATATAAGCTGCCTTGAAGGTAGGGTGTGATGGTAGCAGTTCGAGACTTTGAATGGGATTACACTCACAATTTGCAATCTAGTTCAAGTGTTTAGGCTGAATAAGTAAAGATCAGTGCATGTAAAACACAGGGGTGATCTAAGAGGTTACTAGAGCCACCACTTAGGGCAATTAGATTGCTTGCAGATCTATTGTTTAATTCATAAACAAAACATGGAGATAGACTGAAGCAACATTGATATACTTTGCATTTGTATGAAAAATGCAGTTTGAAGGCTAGTTGGCTTGACTTCAGGCTCTGTCTGTATGTTTATAAAAGAAACATACAAATGCAGTTCGAAGGCTAGTTGGCTTGACTTCAGGCTCTGTCTGTTTGTTTATAAAAGAAACAATGATAGATAAGTTAACAAGTAATCTAGTCGCTCCCCAGTGGAGTCGCCATTTTGTTATCCGGGAATAGTGTCCACTCGGATGCTGCTATTCCCACTAAGATGGGTGGCTATCTTAGAAACAAATAATCAAAGTCTACTATTGTTTCCTTTTATGAAAATAGACGAGAGAAGAACCAAGAAGACCAACCTGAGTCTTGCGCTTGATTTCCTCTCCTTCTTGATAGAGCTTCGCCGCTTCTTCTTTGTATACCCAACTTCAAAAGAACCTGTGGAATCACAACAACATACTACTATCCAAGAAACAAGGATCTAAATTCATAAATAATATTGGATCAGATGTGTATTAACCATATACATGCATATATAAACAAGTACAAAATAATATGGAAGGAAACAAGAATAGCTTTATTAAGATAAAAGTATCAAGAGGATTACAACCATGTGCTCTGACCCAGCATCATCCTCTAGCTAAGAAGCCCTTCTTCACCTCAAGCAAAGCTTAGATCACTCAACACTATGAATGTACACCAGAAAACCAACAACACTTCTCTATAAGATACAAAATTCCAGCCTCTGGATCTCTGTGATGAGGGATCCATATATAGATGATTAGAGAGAGGTGAGTCATCTTCTGGGATCTTGATTAGTGTCTTCTCTTTGATAGTTCCTGCTTCCACTTGGAGAATGATGATTTCTTACTCATCCCTGGTTGAAAATAGAGAGGCAAGTGTTAGAGGGGAAGCTTCTAGAAGATTCCATGATCTTCCACCTCGCATTTTTGTCCCTGCCATTTTTCCATTCCCGACCATCGCACCCTACAGAGGAGCAAATCAGTATGCATCGTACCTTGTACATTGGGAAGGTGATATGCATTGCACCCCCTGCATTGAGCTTTTAGTATGGCCCAGTTTTGACCATTTATGAGCAGTTTTCAGTGGAGAACTTCTGGGAGATGATGTAATCAGCTGACCTTGTTCCTTTAGGTAGTGAAGAAACACTTTTAGGGACATAGGAGCCCTCAGTTTATGGACATTTATGATTGGGGTTGAAGTGCCCAAAAATGTCTATAACATGTAGTTGGACTGCTTCAGTTGCCTTAATGATATATGTTGTTTAACTTACGTATTTGTGTATGAACTAATTCACATGCAATTATATGAATCTTGTTGGAAATGTGTTTTATATGATGTTAATGTTGTCCCCTCCATGCCAACTGCCCTGCCGGACATTAGATAGACCTTTCACTTGAACCTTGCTATAACAACCGTTGCATTCATTTAGACTGATCCATGATTGTTGTACGTGTTATCTTACCTTGCATGTTGTGACAACCACATCCGAGTGGACTACTCCACTAGAAGTTGTGTATGTCCTTTTGTGTTGTGTGTTCCTAGCTGACTTGGGACTGATCACTTTCAACCTGGAACTCACCTTCAACCTTTTATCCCCCTTATGTGTTAGAGCCTCTCATACATCTTCTTGACTCACTGTAGTAGTCACACCCTTGCTACTGACAGAGTTATCTTACATGCCTATGTTCGACATCGTGATCAAGGAATTACCTTACGACCCACTGTTGGGACTTCTACACGAAATGGTCTGACATATAATTGGGACTTCTTACTGGGGAGATCCCCTTGACATGTTGGCGGGTCCAACAACGTCAACAAGTTCATACACAACTATTTGGGAAAAATGCAAGGAATAGATGTCAACAATAGCGACAAGTGTATAAGATGGACCTTCAACTACACCAAGGCCCCATATTACTCAGTGAATCGATGCCACCTGTCATGCAACAATATTTTTCAATATTTATGAAATGATATATTTACATTTTCTTCTTTTAAGAATGTAATGTTCGAAAGAACAATTAATTCCAAAGTAGTTTAGGAGGTTAGTAGCTTTGGTAGTTGACAGTTTCATAACTGTCCCTTTTTGAAATTTTGTATAAAATCAATTTAGAAGGAGAAGTGAGGGTTCTAACTTTTGGACCTCAGAAGAAAAAAAACACTTGTATTCTCAATCTTCAAGTGAATTTAAATAAATATTTCAAAGTGATTCGAGACACTTGTTGAGTATGATATGTGTTTCATGTTATATTTCATCTTATGTTTTTCTTCTATAGAAGAGAGTAATGAAGTCGCTGGCCTTTAATTTTACAGTTCTGCAAAATATTATTCTTGTGAATTAAAGTTAAAAGAATCTTAATTATGCGCTCCTCTTTTCTATATTTCATTTCATGTTAACTACATATTTCTTCTAAAGTTGAAAACAAAATATTCTCCATAAAGAAGCCTAGTGTTAAAGACTTTCCAATATCCTTTCTCACTATACTACCACTAAAATTATATTAAGCATCAGAAGGCCACTTTGAAAGATTGTTTTTCCAATAGAAGACTAAGAAGCACCATCTTAAGAATTAAATTTTTTTGGGGTTTTAAAACAATGGGACAACAAACTTATTGCATCACAGTTCTTACCAAAAGTCTTGGGAACTGACCTCTCCTCAACCAGAGGTTGTCTTCCAAGGTATAACAGGTGATATGATACATGATGGGTTGATTGAGTACCCAAGAAAGAAACTAATTTAGTGCAAAATCTATTTGTGAAAAATGGATATGGATTTATATCAACTACAATAATCTTTGGGTTACCATGTATCTTTTGAAATATTTCAATGAACATTATTGTAATATTTATGTGTTTATTTCCTACTACCATTATGGCATTCACCCTTACTATTAGTAAGATAATGGCAAGTCCATTAAAACCACTTCCCAACATCAATATAATATGGTTAATGGATTAAAATTTCTTTATTTTTTTATCATCTATATTATGTTCCATTCCAAAAGAAAGCACTCTACCACAAAGCTTTAAACATCCTTAAGATTTGTTCTCCCTAGAAAAATTCGTACTTAATTATTAAAATCAAGAGTGTCCTCCAATTAATGATGATTGGATTTATCCAATAACCTTATGCTAGTTGACACTATTACATACATGTAAATTATTTTTATACCAAAATTAACCATTTTCCAATAGAAATTTTGTAGATGTTATTCAAATTATATTGTACTTCATGAATGAGATTATTTATAAGGTCTTATTTCCATTATGTCATCGATTCCTTCAACCAACATACTTGTAGGATTTATACAGTTGATGATAAGGAACATGTTCCTGCTCCCTTTCTTGATAATTGATGATGCTCAAAGAGCCAGATCTGATAGCAACATTAAATAATGAAAATATAACCATAAGACTAGAGAAAATTATACAACAAAAAAATACCTAGAACACATTTCTTTCCTTACTCACTTGGCTAGAGGCATTCTTATAATTTTACACTTGGTCCACATAAAACTAACTACTACTACTACTAATAATAATATATTATGTGTATAACTTTAAGGATGGTAGAAATAGTAAATAATGAAACACATGCATATCAAACAATGAAAGTGTGCAACTCACTAATATTAAATATAGTTCTGGGTAGTGTTCTCACAAAGAAGTGTTATTGGTGATGTGATTTGTTGGTGCACATTCAAGTTTTGATTCAATTCCTCCCAATTTAATATGAATACATCACCACTTTACTCTTGATTTAAGAAATAAATAATTGAATAACAATCAATCATATGTACTAGTTGAAGATGAATCTACTTATAAATAAGGAAACATGTATACCTAGTCAACAATGGAGGAGGAATGTTGTTATGATACAAGATAACACAGGGCTTAGAGTACATCCATGTGAATCCAAAGCATTAGACACAAATACGCAAGTTTTCTAATGTATATGAGAAGTAAGGATGCATACAAATAAAATAGCATCAAGTGCAATCCATATTTAAACCAATGTGCATACACAAAAAGCATTGGAATAGCCTTAGAGTCTAGAAAAGATCATGATACAAAAAATAACTACATATGATCTGAACTTAAACAGGAACACAAGAAATTATACATATAATGATAAATACATAAATTCAACAAACATAACACTTTATTTCATTAATATCAGAATACTGAAATATGCTTACAAACATAATGGAAATAAACTAGCTCAGGCAATGGTAGCTTATCTCTGAGGAGATATTTGGCGGCTACATGCCTCTGAATTGTGTTATAATGAGGCTCAAAGGCCTATTTATTATTGAGAAACAATGGAAAACCCTAAACATCCAAACAACTAACCCTAGGAGATGAAGCACAAAAATTGTGGGCCTCGTTTGGGTAAATTGGTACATCAACTTCGAGAGGTCATAACATTGTCATACGATCTTTGTTTGGCTATCATAATACCTCATTTTGAAGATCTCGAAGATATATTCTAATATAAATTAACAAGCCAGTTTGGGACGTTTTTGGTCTCTCAGTTTTCCCTAAAAATGTCGTTTAGGGCCATAAAACGACTCCAGAAGTTCAGGACCCGAAAAATTGCCAAAAATAGTAAATTGTGCTACAATTAAGGAAACTGAAAAAGTAAAAGAGAAAGTGTTTGGGGTCCAAGTGGAAGAGGCGGGTGGCCACCAATATCCACTTGTATCATTCCTCCCTTCTTAGGAAGCAATGGTCCCTATTGCGTTGAGTCCCTTAATGAGATGGGGAACTTCTACTGAACTTAGTCCCTCGTGAGCCACTTGCCTTGGTGAATGAGTTGGACAACTTTGAACACACGATATAGTTTGATCTTCTACTGGTGAGTGTTCTAGATTTGTGTGTCCATGATCCGATTAGTTGTGGCATGTTAGATGTAGTATGGGTTTTGCTTTGTCGGTGTGAGTTGTTTTGCAACGTCGGATGTGTCCAACAATGGTTGAAAGTATGGTCGAAGGAGGTCTACATTGAACACTGGATGCAGACCAAGGAATAGTGGAATACTAACCTCAAAGGCATTGTCCCCTATGGGCTTGGTGATGGTGTATGGTCCATATCAGAGTAGGCAAAGCTTATGGTGGGGTCCAGTGAGGCTCTCCTTCTGCAAATGTAGACAAACTTTGTCACTCACCTAGAACTTGTGGTGTAGGTAAATTCTCAATGCAGACACAAACAATTCCTCTAGCCTGAGAGAGTGGGTCTAGCCACAAACAAACAATCTATGGAAAATATCCTTAAGCTAGAATCAATTAAGAGGGCCTACCTCTTAGAGCGCTATTCTGCTTGGTGATTATCTCGCTTCCTCAATCTAGTTATCTTCTGTTTCCTTCTTTCGAATACCTGACACAAGCAAACAAACAACAATAACAAACCTGATAGCGTACAATATTGTATTGAACCTAATTAATAGGTCAAGGAACATTAAGCCATAAAGATGTAAATTAACACTTCAGGTAGGAAATCAATCAATAGTTGTATTCATATAAATCAGAAAGAGATTACAACTGATGCCTTGACATTGTTGGTCTCCTCCAACATATAAAGGTTCCCACACTTCTACTAGCACTTCATGAATAGCCCCAACAATGGAAGTTGTAAGCCTTTTCCCTCCAGTCCCAAACCAAACCAAAACACACTATTCTTCCTCAAACATACACTAGAAAGCTACATGGCATAGATGTTTTGCTGATCATTCAAACTCACTCCAAAAATTAGTTTAGCTTGGGAAAAGGGAGGTTTATATAGCTTGGATGGATGGGAGATGGTTTCTCTCATCATGGGAGAAGGTCTAATCTCTTGAGTTTGTTCCATCCTAACAGGGGAAAGGAACCCAAACTGACTTCTTCGGCTCCATCCAGCCCAACCATCTACCAGAGCTCCCTTACGAAGCTTCTAGAGCTGGAAGCTTCAACTCCATATTTAAAAAACTTGCCAAAAGAGGATTGACACAAGTAGAAAAGGGCTTAGTCACTTCGTATGGCGCTAGGGCTCATTTTAATCTCTGCAAATCAACGCGAGCAGGAAATTGGTCAATAGCGTTGGTCTTGTAAATTGGGATAAAAGGAAGATTCTTGGGAAATGATGCAAAGGGGAATTATTCTTCTCATGAAGAGGTACATACTGGGAGTTTCTTCATGACGAGAAAGCATGTCGAGTTCACTGTAGAGGTCCTCCAGGATTGTGGATGAGGAGTACAGGGACAATGGAAAAATTTTGTGTAATAAATGCCCTCTAAAGCGTGAAGGCCGAACTAGAGTGAGGGGTGAATGCTTTATAAGTGGATGCAGAGAACCAGAGTCTACCATTAGAAAACCTGCAAGCAAGCATAGATACATATACATCACTGAAAACTCTGTCGAATGATACATGAATTGTGGTATGGATGCAACCATCCAAATAATGATCATATAAGTGGATCCAAGGCATGGGCACAACCATCCAATAGAAAGGTTCATAATGAAACCAAGTTATGTTTGCAGCCATCCAATAATGAGAAGGATCATATATAACAACTCATGGTATGGTCGCAACCATCCATCTAAAAGAGACATGTATATCAACATGATCATGTCACATCACCTCGCAACCCGAACTGGTGTAATCTGAGCCTAGGGTCTTGTGCTCCAAATGACCCAATAAAAGTACAAATCCTAACATGTGAATGAACATGTTGAAGTCGAACATGTTAGAAAATGTCTTAATTACTGGTCAATGATGTGAACCATTAATAGGCACGAGAGAAACCACCAATAATGACAATGGCTCTCAAGGTACCAACAATAGTGTTCACAGAATGTGAATAAAGGAATTGATGTTGAACACCCATGAAATCACTTGATCAAAAGCCAATGATGTGAACTTGTCGTTGAGTGTGAAGAACTTGACATTAGAGCATGCAAGCGTTAAGCTAATGGAAGGGGGTCTATTGGCCAACTTCCTGGATAATGAGCTGAAGTCGATAGGAAGTGACCATGTCGAAGGAGGGCCATGATGTATCCCACATCATCGAAATGAGACAAAGGGATGCAAATTATTTTAAATGATACAGAGAATCAAGAGTAAGTGTAACTACAGAGGGACTAAGTCTTGAACATATTGGTGACACGACTCTAGAGTTTGGCAGATTTTGGATCCATAGGATCGGTGGTCATGATGATGTGGCAGAGATCAAATGGAAAGGAAAAATGAATGGCCCAACCCAGGAAGGTTAATTATGAAAAGGAGGATATCCCAACCCAACATGAAGTAGAAAGTGTCATGTTCAAGAGTGAGATGCCAACACGACTGATAGAATTTCCAATTCCCCCCACCATTTCTGGCAGGTACCCCAATTATTTTTTATCGTAAGCTTTGAAGAGGATAACATGTGCTCGCACTGTAAGTTCATCCTTCAGATGAATCCGACCTAGTAGGCTTAATGAGCCATAGGAAGGATAAGCTCACGTTCATCATGACGATGAATCCAATGTCATTTAATGTTTTAATGAGTCTGACAAAGATGTAACTCAGTATCTTTTTCATGTTTAGAGAGTTTGAAAAAGACACAGAAAATAAAACTCCACATGGTACCTTTTCGTACATTTGTGTCTCTCAAGCCTGAAAAGGTAGAAAACGATACTTGACAGAACCACTTGACCATTTCAGTCAAGGAGTACCTTTTTCGTAAATAGTTCATTCCAACCTGAAAAGGGGTAAACGTATACTGGGTGAATGATGTTTCGCAGCCTTTAATGAGTTCCAAATTATAAGAGCTCAACAATATTTTTGTGTTGAAAGAGTCAGAAAAGAGCTTGAAAGTGGACCCCCCATTTTTTTTCTTTTTTACAAGTCAAAAAGGGAAAAATACTCAGCGATCTTTTCATTTGAGTTTTATGGGTCGAGAAAAGAGTTGAAACGTGACTCCAGTACCATCATCGATAGTCTGTCACCTGTCACTGCAAAAAAGGTAAATGCATTATCTAGTTTCTGAGGAAAAATAGGTCAAAAATACTTTAAAAACCCTAATATTTCATGAAAAATGAATAAAAGGAAGAAAACGTAATCATTTTTTTACCATTTACCATTTTACCTTTGTGTGAAGAGCTTTTTACCCATTTGTGCCCTAGTTTTTTCTAGACAAAATTGCGAGAGATTCGGGAGGCCATTCATCGAGCCGTCAGTTGCAGGTAAGAACCAAGACCTTAAGCTCCATTTTCGTGCTTATTTTACTTGTTTTTAGTCATTTTTTGGATTTTTTAACCATTTTTCATGTTTTTTTCCCAATTTATCCATTTGAATCCAAATTTATCTGACCAAAGATGTTTATTGACTTGATTATATGGTTTTTGCAGGGAAAAAATCGTGAAAAATGGTGGATTGGAAGGAATGTGAGCATGAGGATATTGACACTCAAGAAATGGCTGACCCAAATTGCTTGAATGCTTTGAGGAACTGTGGGTTCCTCAAATTATTGCTTACACCAGGTCTACGAGCTCAACCCGAATTTCTACAGTATCTGATCAATCTTTGGGACATGAATCAGGAAGTTTTCATGATCTGTGACCAAGAGCTAGAGTTGGAAAATTCAGACATTTATTTCATCACAAGATTGTCCTGAAGAGGGGAGCCAACGAATCTATATGCGTCAAGGCTGATTAGGGCAATTATGACCATGCTACTTGTATAACATTTCCCAGAAGCACTCAAATCAAAAAGTGGCAAGATCGAGATTATGACAGTTCGGGATCTTGTGCTAAGAGTGTTACTATTGACCATCAACAGAGTGGCTGGGGCCCAAGCACAACATGAGACCAACAAGTCGAAGTTTTAGTATGCTATCGACTATACAACACCCACTATCTTCAACTGGGCAGAAGCTATGAAGATCAACATGAAGTGCTAGCTATCAAAAGCTAAGGCGGGAAGCTTGAAGCAGTTTTGCTATGGGTCTGTTCTAGTGGCCTTCTTCCTGGAGTAGGTTCCACTATTCCACTACCATCTTGTAGAGGTGGAACCGCCATTTCCACGAGACCCATAGATGGTCTGTTGAAGTGCATTGATGCCTAGGATTACAGGGGGCCAACAAATGTCCTATAAACCTGCCTTCTTCTTATGGCTACGATGACATTTGATCATTGTGGAGGATTGGCCTTACAACAGTACCGACCTCCGCGGAGATTCAGATGTGCCACTCCCAGAGGGGGAGGATTATGATGATGGAAGTAAAAAAAAAACAATTTTAATTTTTTATTTTTGATTTTAATTTTTTTTTTATTTCTTTTGAGATATATGTGTTCATGACATTTTGGTTTTATGAATACAAATGTTGAACTAAAACGCCTTGCCAGGATGTACTTGATTGCCAAGTGCATTTCTCGACAGTTCGAGGTTGCTCCATATCAGGAAGGAAGCGAGAATGAGGAGGAGATCGCGCAGAACCTTGAGGGATTGACCCATGGTATCCTAGAGAATTCCTGGATGGGTGATGTCCTACACCAATATCAGAGGCATATAGTGGGGGTATTAAATCAAATCCGCTGACTGTTGACTCATGTAGCCTGAGCAGTTACATGCTACCATGAGTTAGTTCATAGGTCTAGCATTCGACATTTTTGAGGCCTGCGAGCCATGGATGTATAAGGCTTGCGAGCCACCGATGTATTTGAACACACATATTATTTTTTGGGGTTTTGATGTATGACAAACATTATCAACATATATATATATATAATATATATATATATAGAGAGAGAGAGAGAGAGAGAGAGAGAGAGAGAGAGAGAGATACTTCCTCGCTTACTATTGTAAAAATGTTTTGTATTTTGAGTTTTTACATGTTTCACAAATGTCTATCCAACACATAATTAGCTAACGCATATGTTAATGTATTCATGTGTCTAGTAATGTGATGATATGTAATGTAATCAAAATCTCTCTCCAATTGACGAATACATAGATACATTCTCAATATCTGAGGGTTTCTGACAGAATATTACCCATTGAATTGAAGAACAACAAGTAGTGAATCAAGGTTGACAACCAATTCTCGAATTCCAAGAGCGATTGCTTATGAAAACAATTTGATAACTACACTATACTCAGCGATGTTATTAGTTGTTCGACCTAGACAAATACCTTGAAGATCAATCAAGTCACCATGGGGGTCATAAATGGCCCATGCCGTGGATTATAGATTCCGGGTACTACGTCAAGCACCATCACCAAAATCGATGTGAGGAGACACCGACATTTGCAAAGTAGGCAGAAACATAATAAGCAGGAAAGTTGATTGCAAAAAAACACACCAAACCAAACTCTACAAAAATGAAAACACACTATTGTACAAAAGTAACCATGCAAGATGACCTAAGCATAGTACTTTTTGAGATAAAGCCCATTCTAGAGCTTGTCTAAGGGATTGCCCTCATAGTCAATAAGCTCATAAGCCCCTTTCTGTAACACACTTTTAACAATGTAGGTCCCATGCCACATGGGTTCGAACTTGCCTGCCCCTAGCTTATAATTAGCCTGATCATATAGAAGAACCAAATCGCCCTTAGAAAAAGCTCGAGGAGAGATAGACTGATCAAAATGGGACTTGACCTACTTTTTCTATGCTTTGATGACCAAAGCAGCAAGACGACGAGTCTCATCCAGTTGTTCTAGGTACAAGAGGTGCTCTTCCTGAGGTGATGTCTCGGGGAGAAGTTCGACAACCAGCTTGAGGGATGGAATTTCACACTCAATCAGTAAATTTTCTTCCAGAATGTAGACTAGATAGAACGGTGTGAATCCATTTATGTCCATGGTAAAGGTTCGTTAAGCCCACAGAGCTGAAAAGAGCATGAGATGCCAATTTGACTTGTGCATCCCAATGGTGTGCTGAAGCATCGTAACCAAGACTTTTTTCACAACTTCAACTTGGTTGTTGGCCTGAGGGTAGTATGGGGTTGAGCTATCGTGGTGCAGACCCAACGTAGAAGTCAGCTCAGCCATCATGTAATCTTGAAATGGGAGCCATGGTCGGTGACAATGGCCTGAGGCACTCTAAACCTAGAAATAACTTGATTGAATATAAATTGAGATGTCTTTTTACCGTCCACAGAGTATGTAGGAATTGCTTCGGCCCATTTAGTGCAATAATCCACAACAATGATAATATACACATGCCCCCCGACCGAACGAGGATTACAAGTCATATAGTCGATACCCCATTTGGCAAAAGGACCAATGGTAATAACGAGGTGTAGGTGAGTGGGTGGGGTGCGCATCTTGCACTGATAAATTTGACACTCATGACACTTGTGAACAACAAGGATACAATCCTTGAAGATAGAGGGACAGAGATAACCAGTGCGAAGGATTTTTTGAGTAGTAGAATATCAAGACAGGTGACTTCCACATGTGCCAGAATGACAATCATTCAAGACTCTCTTAGCCTCCTCAAGAGTGAGACAATGGTGAAGAATTGAATCGACACCGATGCGGTATAAAGTATCCCCAATGATACGGTAAGGTTGAGATTGATGCCGAATGCATCGAAAATCATCCTTGGTCAATAGAGACTCGAAAGTGGATGTTTAGAGATATATGATGATATCACTGTACCAGGGGTTGAGAGTGCTAATTAAGAAAAGAGTCTCATCTAGGAGCTGCTCGTCAGCACCAGAAGGAAGAGAAGCATAAGGAAGGGAGAAAATCAACTCAACGAAGACCAATGATTTCTTAGATTTGGTAGTAGTGAACACCAAATCAAATTCTTGTAGAATGAAATTCCACTTCAAATAATTGCCCCCCAATAACTGATGAGTCAGGATGTAGGTCATGGGGTTTCATTCCGAAATCACAGTGGTAGTGCAGAGTAGAATGTAGTGTCGAAAGCGTTGAAAAACCTGTATGGCAGCCAAAGCCAACTTCTCGACATGAGCATAACACATTTTGGCATCAAGGAGGTTGCGACTGAGGTAATAAATAACATGTTCATTGCCTTCGTCATCATCCTGTATGAGCACCATAGCAATGGTACTAGAGGTTGCAGCTAGATAAAGGAAGTAATAGAGATGATAGTTCGGGGGATGCAACAAAGGAGAATTGATGAGGATAGCATTTAGGTCATTGAAATACTTTTAGGCAACCTCATCCCAAACAAATAGGGTTCCTTGCTTGAGAAACTGGGTGAACTCTGATGCTAGCTCATCATAGTTCAACACGAAACAACGGAGGAAATTGGATTTTCCCTACAAACTTTGCAGTTGATGCAATGAAGATGGAGGGGGTAAATTAACTATGGCTTTGAATTTAAGAGTATCAAGGTGAATGCCTTCTTTTGAGTCAATAAATCCAAGGATCCATCGGGATTCGACGCGAAAGACACGTTTATGCATATTCAACCAAATGTTGTAGTGTCAACAACGAAGAAAAAATTGCCAGAGATGATCAAGGTGATCACGGCGTTTACGAGAATGCTCAGGGAGGTCATCTAATTAAGGTTGAATGATGTTTTGAATGTCGAGGAATGCATAAGACATCACTCTTTGAAATGTGCCCCCAACATTATTAAGGCCAAAAGGGATCTTTTTATACACAAAGGTCCCCCACGGACAGATAAAGGTTGTATTATCTTGATCAATTGGTGCAATGTTTATCTGGTTGTAACCAGAAAAACCGTTTATAAAGGAAAATAATTCACTCCCAACACATTCATCAATGATGTGGTCAATGAAGGGAGTGGGGAAATTATCCTTATGACAGGCACGATTGAGATCATGGTAATCCACTCAAACACGAATAGTGCCTTGTTTTTTTGTTGCTGGTATGATATTCGACACCTAATCTGTAATAGGGATTGGATAAATAAATCCATCTTTCAAAAGTTTTTCAACCCCACCCATAATGGCAGTCAGTTTTCTAGGGTGCACTGGACGAAGCCATTAGTGAATGGGGTTTGCGTGAGGATAAGTTGGAATCTCGTGCATGACTATACTTGGGTTAATGCCATGCATTTATTCATAAGACCACACAAAATCATCCTAGAACTCTTGGAACAGACGAGTATAGAGCTTGATCTCTTATGGAGAAAAAGTTACCCCGATATGGACATTTTCAACGACACCAGGCTTGACAGAAATATCAATTGGCATCATTTGGGTAATGTTACCCATGTTCCCTTCTGACCAAAATTCATGGGCCATGATTTGCGTTTGAAGTGGAGGGATGAGAATTAAGAAGATAACTCCTCGAGACAAGTAGACATGATCGCCAGGCTAGGCAAGAACGAGGAACAATGATGAGTGTCGTTCCAAGGTACTTCCTCTAGAGACATTAGTTCCATGATACTCTCATCAGAAAGAAAAGTATCGACTAAGGGATTGGGAGATTCCGAAGAAACAAGCCACATGGATTGAGAATACACATCGAGAGATGTTCTCGAAACAGAATGATCAGAGGATACCGAAGGCGAAGCTGAAACAATTTCCACATAATTAATTTCAGTGGGACTTAACGACATAATCTCGCCCCACATATCAACAAGATATTGTGAAGGAATGATCCAAGGATCATACTTGACCAAAATCATGTTGATAGAGGCAACATGAGGAGGTGGGAGTGGAAAAATGCCCATCAAGGTAGGATCTTTAAAGAGTCCTTCCCCCACACTCTCATAAGGAGCACCGGTGTGCTTGACATACAAAACATTGCCATTCAAGGAGGAAGAGGAAAAGAAGGACAATTGGTCAATTGTGAATATCTTCCCTTGATGGCGAAAATGAATCACACAGAAAAGGGAGGAGGCTACAACATGCATGGCATGGGTCCAACTCCGTCCGAGTAGAAGATTGTAGTTAAGATTAGCATCAATGATTTCTACTTCAACGTGTACTGTCTTGCCTTCCAAAGTAATGGAAAGGTTGGAAAGGACACTGAATGGTCATGAATCACGTCCATCAAAATCTTCCAGAGTGTTAGGGGATTTGTTCAAAGTAGGAGAACCAATGGCCTTCCAACAAGCGACGTACATGATGCAGGTAGAAGCACCTTCAATGATGATGGTCCTATGAATGATTTTATCATTTAGGATCACCTGAATGAGAAAGGCAATCTGATGAGGTAAACATGAAACATGGTTTTCCAGGTCAAAATAGGTGATATTAGAGTCAGCTAGATCAATACCCCCAATAGCCGACAGTAACGATTTCTGCTGAGAAAGACAACTTTGAAGGACCTTGAGAGCAGACATAATTGATGGCACTTGAGCCAAATCTTCAACAATGTCATAATGTTGAGCAACTCGTGAATTGGGATTTTACGAGGACTTTAACAATACACCTCGAGAAGGTGGTCGAATGGAGGAATCAAGATTAGGTCACTCTATATGGAGATGACCGGAACTGGATGGGGCAGAAGAAGAAGGGTTACCTCCTTTCTCTTTCCCTGTTTTCGGGGTAGGAGTTTGATAATCTTTTGACCTGGTAGCCACGTTAATCAGGGTACTCATCATGAACACTTGTGAACCTCAAGAAGCAGATGACTAAGGCTGGTCTACCATTTGAGTTTGCTCGGATGGAAAGGGATCTTTCAGGACAATGGAGGTCCCTTTGAGCAAACGACTAACTTCAGATCATCTACTACAATCCTTAGTATAGTGATCCTCCTCACAGATGAGGCATAGATATTTGGGTTTCCATTGGGAAGCATCACCAGCACATGACTTAGGAGGACCCTATTTCAGGGCATTAGCTTTACCTTTTCCTTTTCCTCTCTTCTTACCTTTAGAGGAATTATCCACTGCAGTAGACTAGACAGCATGAACCTCCAAGGTTTCACCGGGGCTGGATGAATTGCGAGATGAATCATTGGGAGAAGTGTTGGAGACCGACTTCTATTTGGAAGAAGATTTTGCAAGGGTCTGAGTCATTGAACCAATTACTCCATCAAGAGAGGGTGTAGTCGAAGACTTAGATGTCATCAGATCAGATGATAGTCTGGGCGCATTGGGTAACACGTCATATAACATGCCAAATTGTGAATATACGAGGTATAGATATTGGGCACGCGCGATGGCTTGTTCTTTAGTGACACATCCCCCCATAGCAATGTCCTCACCAATTTTGTTGAAAAATGATTTGGTGAACCACTCGATCAACAAATGATCAAGAATCTCAAACTTAATAAGATGGCACCTCTGTCTCCATTCATGGGTGTGATTGGAGATGTGGGTCATAGTGTCTTTCTTGAGCGACATTAGTAGATGGGTGCCAGTTTCATAGCGAACCAACAACTGGAAATGTTTGAGAAAGGCAATGGTGAGACTGTTAAAGTCATGATAGGTATTTTGAGGTAACTCGATATAACACTTGGCTGCAACACCTGTAAGAGTTCATTAGAAAAGTCGAAGATGAATGGAATCATCAATGTAGGAATTTGAGGAGCACCAGGGGTGATATGTCATCACGTGGGCTTAAGGATCCTCTTTCGCTTTTCCTTCAAACTTCAGATAATTACTAGGAATCTTGGACGAAATTGGAGGCCAATATGGTGAATGAAGAATCGGGTCATTCGTGAGTCGAGACACATCTGACAATTCCAGTGTAGTCAAGAATGGAAATTGGGTATTGAAATGCATTTGAGGTCGATAAGGGGGCCCAAAAAGCGGGGCCCATCCCTGCTGGTAAGGATTTTGTCCCCATAGTGGAGGATTTTGTCCATATGGCATTTGATTTTTCCCCCAGTGTAGGTTACCTTACCCATAGGAAGGATTTTGACCTTAAAAGCCTTGAAACTATTTGGCCAAAGACTATTGATAAGCAACATACGGGTTAAAAGGCTATTGAGCATGCTGGCCTTAGACATATGGATTTTTCACTTGATGTACCTGAGCATACGAGTTTTGGACCTGTTGTCCCTAGAAGAAAGGGTTTTGTATCTGCTTCCCTTGGGTGTAAGGATTCTACACTTGCTGCCTTGAACATAAAGATTTTGGACTTGCTGTCCTTGGACAAAAGGAGGCTGAACCTGTTGCCCTTGGAAATAAGGATTTTCTGCATGCTGCTGCAGGACTTGACCTTGCCCTTGCCCTTGCAAAGGTTGACCCTATTGACATGAGTATAAGGGTTGTTGTTTCCCGGGTTGACCTTGTTTCTACAAGGGTTGACCTTGTTTCTGCAAGGGTTGACCTTGCAGATGTAAGGGTTGTCCCGATGACTATAGAGGTTGACCTTGCAAAGGAATAGGCTGGGAGGATTACGGTGCATACTACATTTGGGGCTGCATGGTTTGCTGCAACTGTTGCGAGGGTTGCCCTTGCGGTTGATGTAGTTTCCCTTGCTGTGACATCATCTAGCCTTACTGCTGCATGGATGGCCCTTGTTGCAGCGAAGGTTGCCCTTATTACTGTAGGAACTATCCTTACTGTTGTAAAGGCACTTGAACAGTCCTCGAAATGACACCTTGAAAGTTCCCGAACTGTATCTGGCAATACCCACCAGGCACGGTGGACAGACCAGGCTGAGGGATGTAGGGTGGATTAACCATCACTTGTGAACCATATTGAACATAAAGAGGTTGGTATTGAACCTGAGCCATATTAGGCTACTGATACTGGAGATTACTTGACCTAGACAGACCAACAGGGTTTGACTGTTGGTACTGGACATTGCTTGATCCAGCAGGACCAATAGGGTTTAGAATGGCACCCGAAGAGGGCTGGTTCAATCCAACCAAGTGAGCTTGTGAACCACTCATGTTGGTTGCACCAGACATCATAGACAAATTTAGACTTTTCCCCCAAACGGTAGCACAACTTGTCCACTCACTGGAGGGATCAAAGAACTAACAATAACATGACTCAAGATCATCGGTTGAACCATATGGGTTACTTGGACTGGCGAAACAAGAGGATTTGAAATGGTGGGTTGCACCGGGATTGAAGTAAATACATAAATTACCATTTATTGGGAGGTCGAGTTTTGGATGAATGGACTTGTGGTTGGCATAGTGCCAGATGCCCAAATAGGGTTTTAATATAGTGATGAGGAAGTAGGCATGCCTAAAACCAACTGAGCTAAAGTCACGTAATTACACAATAACTCAGGATGAAAACTAGTTAGAATTCTTTCCGTGTATAGGAAACCTTCAACAAGGAAAGGATATTCCTACTCCTCAACTATGTGTACAGTGGAGAGATCCAAGTGACCTAGAGAGGAGACTAGGATTTCGCCTTCTAATTGGATGGGTGAAAACAGACGACGATGGACAACTGAATATGTTCGAGGGGATAGTTCTGAAGGAATACTTGGCTAATCGTACAGACTATATGGAAGCTGAGGTGATATTACAATAGGATCGAACAAAGGATTCAGAGGATAAACAACCAGTCCAAGCTGACCCTTAAAAGTTAGCAGACTCTTGGAAGTTTGGATAGGATTATCTGTAGATTCGAGGCCAATTTCAGAAAGTGACCCAGTATCTGAAGGGGGAGGACGAGATGAAAAAGGTTGAATACTTAGAACAATTCCAAGCTCAACACCTTGGTCCTCAAGTGACAACAGAAATTCAGGAAAAGGCTCCTCAGACAATCTTTCAGACGAAGGAGAGGAAGAGGAAGTAAGTGAACCAATTGGTTTAGTCACAATGATTTTGTCTCAAATAATAAAAATAGAGATTAATTTCAAGGCTTTCAAATGTATTTAAAGGTATACTCATGATGTGGTCTAAAAAAGACTAACATGAATGTTATAAGATTATGGGCAACAATTTTTTAAGACACAAAAACAAACTGATGCTCTTTCATGTTTTAAGAGTCGAGAAAGAAGCAAAGGTGACTCTATCACTTTCGGTTTGAAACGAGCTCGAAAGGACAAGTGCTCAAATGATATTTTATATTTAAGGAGTCAAAATGATCAAAAGGAGTACTCAGGATGATCTAGGCAAAAAGGATTACCAGGTAACCGTGAACTGCAGAATACCTCCTGGCGAATTGAGAAGTATGGGTAGGCAATCTCCTTGAATGTTGTGTTCAGTGTATCACGTTTACAAGGTGACAGAATCGACTTCCTATGGATAAAGGATTGCAACCTAGTGGGGTCTCCCTTTATATACGCAACAGTACGGGGAGCACAAGTTTGTACTAGCGCTGTCTAGTGCCGAGGAGAATGAAAACTGCCAGGTTTAAAGACGCCTGAACACGTCTCTAGCCTAGACCTTCTAAAATGTGATCGTTAGGTTTCAAATGTGCCTTAGGTTAATTGAATACATTTTAGAGTTTATCTTGAAATTATGTCTCGGTTTTCAAGCCTTATCGATGTGACTCGAAAAACACCTATATGAAAATAAATGAGACGAGACCCTTTCAATTCGATGAATTGTCTACACTAATGAGAGTAGAAAACACACTCAGATGAGACAAAACAAGAAACTGAAAGCAAAATGACCTTTTCACTATTTCACTTTTGAAAACAAAATGATGAAAAACTCTCTCCAATTCCCATCTTTCTTATCAAACGCACTTCAAATAGTCCTTTCACTAGTAAAGAGGATTCATTTCTTTTCCAATGCAAATGACAATGCATCTCTAGTCTTCAATGATGCTAACTAATGTAACATATTGATTCAACAAACTATAATTATGTATTTTTCAATGAAATGACAGAATGAATCTTTCACAAACACTTCTCACTTCAATGAAAAATTTCCAATACAATAAATCACAAGAAAATGCAAAGCACAAAAGAGAATTCCTTTCAAACCAATGAATCAAAGACTCAACCAAAAACAAGATGAGAAATGTGATCTATGCTTGAAAAGAGAAGCTCAAACAACAAATGAAACTCTTCAAACTTGCTAAATGGAAATCAAAGCAATAAGAGGACTAACAAATGAAATGCAAAGAGCAACTTTGACTATTGACTTGACTTGCTGATCACACAAACAAGTGAATGGATGATGACCTAGATGCCATAGGGTTACAAACCATTCAAGAACTCAAGAATGTTGGGTTTTGTTATATTCTTTCCACGACTAGCCCACGTAGTTAACTGGGGGGTTAGAAGGGGGGTGGAGCCCCCCCTTCGTTGCACCAATTGCGTAGCGGGGGGAGTCACAAGGGGGTTTGAGAGGTGCAGGTAACCCCATTCTATGGGGTCTAGGGTAGTGCCCCAGAAAATTTTGGTTTTGGACCCTATGTTAGGTTGGGCGGACCTACCTATGGTTTTGTGCATGATTTTCGCACATGGTTTTGGACGTGGTGGTTTTCGGTCAATGGTTTTGGATGTGATGGTTTTCATTCCATGGTTTTGGACGTGATGGTTTTCGGTCCATGGTATTGGATGCTTCGGCATGTATAAATATATATTGTAACATTCAAAGGAACATAATGAAAAATCAAGCTGGTAGTCCTGGTTTTGGGATCCAGGGGAAATCTTTGTGTATATGTGTTTTATGTGTTATGCTCTCGCATTATTTATTTTATGTGGTTTAGAAATCATATGTAGGTAATTTCTGTATGGGGTTAAAACCTATATTTGGTATCAAAGTTGTTTTGGCTTCAAGGGGACGCCTCTATTGTTGAGGGGTTTCACTCGGGCTTGTGGTAGACCCTGTTCAGTGGGAGATCTGCGAGATCGATTCTGGTGGTGAAAGAAGATGGAGAGCAGTGGAAAGATAGAGATTGTGAAATTTAATGGTTAGAGTTTTGAGTTGTGGAAACTCAAGATGGAGGATCTGTTGGTGGATAAAGATCAGTGGATCGCGGTAGATTTAGGTACTAAACCAATAGGAGTGTCCGATGAAGAATGGAAGAAGTTGGATCAGAAGGCAAAGAGCACAATACGATTATGTGTCTCAGATTCAGTATTTTTGAATGTATCCAGGGAAGCTACGATGAAGGCTTTGTGGGACAAGTTAGGGACTTTGTACCAATCTAAGTCTCTCGTGAATAAACTGTTCCTACTGAAAAATATGTATAACCTGAGGATGAAAGATGGAGAGTAGGTGACAGAGAATCTGAATGCATTTAATATTGTGGTAAGTTAGTTATCGTCTGTTGATATCAAAATTTTAGATGAAGATAAGTGCATTAGTTTGTTGTGTTCTCTACCAAATTTGTGGGATAGTATGGTTATTGCAATAGGTAGGAATGCAACTGCCTTGCAATTTGATGAAATAGTCTCATCCTTGCTGACAGAGGAGATGAGATGGAAAAATATGGAGAGCCAGAATAGTGATGCCTTGTCTGTATGAGGATAGTCCCAGAACAGAAACAAAAATAAGTCATCGAGTGGGAGATCTAAATCTAGAGGGAGATCTAAATCTCCAGGAAAACCTGTAGAGGTGGTGTGCTGGAAATGTGGAAAGGAAGGGCACTAAAAAAGGGACTGTAAATCTAAAGCTGTTGACAAAGGAAATGGATATGATGATTCTCCTTCTACAGAGGTGAAAACCACCTCAGATGAAGGTGGGGATGTGTACTTGGCTTCTTCAAGTACACATGTAGATCATGAGGCATGGTTTATTGACTCAGGTGCATCCTTTCACTTCACTCCCCGTAGAGAGTGGTTCTATGAGTATGAGAAATACGGTGGTGGTGATGTATTCTTAGGGGATGATAGGAAGGCTAGAATCATTGGTTGCGGAAAACTAAAGTTGAAGTTGCAAGGTGGAAGGGTTAGAACACTTCCGAGTGTCCTACATGTCCCTGCATTGGCCAGAAATCTGATTTCTATAAGAAAGCTACATGATGCAGGTGTAAAAACAATGTCGAGAAGGATACCTGGAATATGGTTCGGGGAGCAATGGTATTGATGCAGGGAGTTCGGATTGGAACTCTGTACAAGCTGCAAGGTAGCACTGTTGTTGATGGGTGCAATAGTTCTGTGGTTCATGACAGTGGAGCAGAAAATCTAGTGGTCTCTGTAGAGAAAACCATGTTGTGGCATCAAAGGCTTGGACATATTGGAGAGAAGGGCCTTCGAATACTTCATGGTAAAGGTATGGTAGAAGTTATGAGTAATAGCTCTCTGGATTTTTATTTCTGTGAAAATTGTGTATATGGGAAGTAGAATCGGGTGAGTTTCCCCTCTAGTGGTAAGAGGGTGAAAAAAATATTAGATCTTGTGCACAGTGATGTGTTTGGACCTGTGAAGGTTCCATCACTGGGTAAGTTTGTGTACTATGTATCATTTATAGATGAATCCTCAAGGAATACATGGATATATTTCCTTAAGAAGAAATCTGAAGTCTTTCATAGGTTTAAAGAATTTAAGGCTCTTGTGGAAAAGCAGATAGAGAAGAAGATAAAGGTGTTGAGGACCGATAACGGTGGAGAGTTTTGCAGTAAGGAATTTGAAGAATTCTATAAGAAGGGTGGTATAGCATGGCATAAGACTACTCCATATACACCTCAGCAAAATGGAGTTGTAGAAAGAATGAACAAGACGTTGATGGAAAGGGCAAGAAGCATGCTCAGTGGTGTCGGGTTAGGACAGGAA
>APFE031083768.1:0-32577 GCA_000404065.3 Pinus taeda
CTTCACCAGAAGCAAAGCAGATCACTGTGTGTATTTTAAATTAATTGGTGAATGTGTTATTTATTTGGTCTTGTATGTAGATGATATGTTGCTGGTTGGAAATGACAAAGAAATTATCTAGGATTTGAAGACCCAATTGTCCTCCAGATTTGACATGAAAGATCTTGGTGCTACAAACTATATTTTGGGCATGGAAATTAAAAGAGATCAAGAAAAAAGGAAGCTTTGGTTAAACCAGAGGAAGTATGTCGAGACAATATTGCAAAGGTTTAATATGCAGGATAGTAAACCAGTGAAGGTTACTATTCCTGTAGGTGTAAAGTTATCTGTTGAACAATGTCCCAAGACACAAGAAGAGGAAGAGGACATGTCCCGTGTTCCATATGCAAGTGCAGTTGGTAGCCTGATGTATGCAATGGTATGTACTAGACCAGACATTGCACATGTAGTGGGAGTATTGAGCAGGTTTATGTCAAAACCAGGGAAGGAGCTCTGGACAGCAGTGAAGCGGGTTTTCAAGTATTTGCGCGGCACTAGTGATTATGGTTTGTGCTACCAAGGAAGACCATGATTGGACAGATTTTTGGATATCTGTGGCTTTGTTGATGCAGACTGGGTTGGAGATCTGGATCAGAGAAGATCTACAAGTGGGTATGTGTTTAACTTATTTGGAGGTGCAGTCAGTTGGATGAGTAAGAGACAATTTGTAGTAGTACTATCAACTATAGAGGCAGAATACAAGGCAGCCACTAATGCAAGTAAGGAAGCAGTTTGGTTGCAGAGATTGTGTTCAAGTATGGGGTTAGTACAGGAGCTATAAGGATAGACTGTGACAGCCAAAATGCAATTTTCTTGGCTAAGAATCCTACTTATCATTTAAAGACAAAGCACATTGATGTTCAATATCACATTGTGAGGGATATGATAGAAGACAAAAAGGTGTTACTGGAAAAGGTGGACACTTTGAAGAATACTGCAAATGCATTGACAAAATCTGTGAGCTCTGAGAAGTTCTCGTGGTGTAGAGAAACAATGGGCGTTTCAGGGTTGGAAAAATGACTAAGCTCTCCTATAGTCCCTTGTGGAAAGAAAACAACAAGTGGGAGAATGTTGGGTTGTGTTATATTCTTTCCACGACTAACCTATGTAGTGAACTGGGGGGTTAGAGGGGGGGCGGAGCCCCCCCTTCGTTGCACCATTTGTGTAGTGGGGGGTTTGAGGGGGGCGGGTAGCCCCCCTCTACGGGGTCCGAGGCAGTGCCTTGGGAAATTTTTATTTTTTTTGGACCCTATATGAGGTTGGGTGGACCTACCTGTGGTTTTGTGCATTATTTTCACACATGGTCTTGGACGCAATGTTTTTCGGTCCATTGTTTTGGACACGATGGTTTTCGGTCCATGGTATTGGATGCTTTGACATTTATAAATATGTATTGTAACATTGAAAGGAAAATAATGAAAAATCAAGTTGGTAGTCCCGGTTTTGGGATCCAACGGAAAATCTCTGTGTATATGTGTTTTATGTATTATGCTCTCGCATTGTTTATTTTTTGTGTTTTAGAATTCGTATGCAGGTAATTTCTATACAGGGTTAAAACCTACAGTCCTCTAGGTTTCTCCGCTACCCAATCCTCCTTGCCTTTGAAAAACCACGTAGAATGGACCCCTCATGGCCTCATCCCACATCAACAACTACTGGCTTGAACTGCACAATTCTAACTCCCAATGGTCATTGCGCAATTTTTCTCCCTAGTGGGGACTGTGTTGAAAAGTTCCTTAGTCATGCCTGAGTTGCACTCTGCGCAGTCTCATTGATCAAGCCATCTCCTGATCACCTGGAATTATGAAGTGACTAGGCCCTCTCTCCTAGACTGTCACCTATCCCGGGCTCAGTTCATGGATAATAAAGCATCATCTTAGGATAGGGAGTTTTCAGATTGATGTCATCCCGTCATGAGTGAATTGCAAGAACATGTATGCGAGATGATGAAGAAGCATAAGAAGGAGGGAAGCATGCCTAAAGACTCACTTATAGCTGAACGGATGAGTGGACCTACCAAGTGAAAGCAAAAGAATACAAGTGTGCAACCACCTTCCAATACTAAATATCATTAAAGACCACACATCGTTAAGCTATGCGGAGGAGAAGAAAAATCATATCCAAGAACACATCCATCACTCAACAAAAATAACGTCTTGACATTACCACATCATCAAACCAGTCCATGTCACAGTGTCATGTCAAGCCATGTCATGAGTTGTCATATGCCACATCATTATTGTGGGCCATGTATATTGTAAATCAAATGTATTTTAAAGTGAAAGTCCAATGGACACACATGAATATGAAGATTCATGTAAGTTGAAAAGTCAGAGGAAGTTGTGAAAGTCATGAGGGTAGTCAAAGAGTCACAAGGGGTAAGCATCACCCTTTTGGTTATATATACCCCCTCATTGTATGAGCAAAGGAATTTTCACCTTGGATCCTTCCACAAAGCATTAGAGAGATCAATCAGTTCTTTGAGGAGAAAGGAGTGGCTCCAATGTCCCACTACTGGGGCTAGTGATGTACAATGTAAATATGTGTCTTGGAGCTTTTGCTTAATTACATAGGCCTTTTTCGGCCAACACATTTTCATGCATGACTTATGGATGTTTGTAAGGCTATTCTGTGAATGTTTGTATTTCATGTTTTCTTTCATGTGTATTAAGATAGTTGAACTATTTTAGTTGTTTTGGTGCTTATCTTGTTGGGAATGTGTTGTAGTGGTTGTCACTGTTGTCTCATCCCTTTGGATTATTTCGCAGGATAGTAGACAAACATTTCCTTAACTATCAGTTATAATGACGGTCACATCCTCTGTGGTTGGATGGTAGACATGTCTTCTCTCGTTCATTGGTTTTAATGGTTGTTGCATCCGCTGTGGACTATTCTGCTGGACGTTAGATAGGTACTTCTGGTTCACGTGTGTCTCTTCTTGGGTGATACTATTACCTCTCACTTAAAGGCTCACTTTCTCCCCCTTTTTGCATTGCACACTCACCTTGTTGTTCAAAGATACCTTTGCATCACTCTCGTATGGTGATAGCTAGAACCAAGGAAGATCTTTGAGGATTTGGCAATCAAGCCTTTATACTGGATGAGACTCCTACACCAAATGGTGTGAGGTCTAATTGGGACTTCATATCGAGGAGATCCCCTTTGTTGACGAATTTCCAGCACCATCAACAATTTCATAACGTAATATTTAATAAATTAAATTAAAATTAATATTAAAATTTAAAAAAAAAAAATGATTAAAAAAATTATTCTATATTAAAATATGAAATATTATATTTTTAGTATATAATTAAAATTAATTTAATATAATTATAAATTATATTTTTTGTCAACCATAAAAATATACATTGTAATCCTTCTCAACTCATAGGAAACTCGTTTTTGAAAGCTCAAATCACACTTTCAAAAAACAAAATGAATTTGTAGCATCATAACCTAGAATCATATATCATTAGTATTTGTGCGTATTTTGCAAACAAATTATGCTAACTATATATCTGTTTTACTAATCTGAACATATACGATGTTCTTTTGGTGCTTCCTATCTGGTAGAGATGTCAATTGTCTAATTTGCCGATAGGTGTATATATGTGAACTTTAAATACAAGGAAGTTTGTTGACTTTTCTTTCTTGTTAATAATGGACAGGCAAGATTTGTTGAGTGAATATGCCAGATTATTCTTCGTTTGAACGTTAAATCTACAGTTGAAGTGAATGTGATAGAGAAGCAATGTCATTTGATGCGGAGGACTGATGTCGTATAATTGACTTTGGAAGTGTTGGCAGTGGTGTTAAGGAATTGGCAAAAAAATATGATGTTATGGAGTAAAATTTCATTGTTCACATAACTTATTCCCTAGTGTTATAATCAAATTTTTAGTGGGTGAAAATGATTTTTTTTAATAAATTAAGCGAGTTAATAAATGTGTAATGTTGGAAGGTTGTATTAAAAAAATGAATAACTACTTCTCCACTATTATAGTGAAATGTTTAGTGGGAGAAAATTAAGTTTTTTAATAAATTAAGCGGAGTTAATGAATTCAGAATTAAGCGAGTTAATAAATGTGTAGTGTTGGCGGTTGTATTAAAATCAATGGATAACTATTTCTCCATTGTAGAATTGAGGCTTCTGTGATCCATCATAGTTATAAGAAGAGCTTTGGCGTAATTCATGTGATTTATGCCGAAGCTCTTCTTATAACTACTTCTCCATTATTATAGTGAAGTTTTTACTGGGCTAAACTAAAGTATTTAAATAAATTGAGTGATTATAAGGAGAGCTTCAGCGTAAATCACATAAGAAAGATTTTTGCTGACGCGTTTCGAACCAACCAATGTGGTTCATCGTCAGGACAAGTTGAAAATACAGATCCAGTTCCAGCTTGTTAAATAGTCAAAGCAGAGACTCCAACGGCTAAGACACTCTAACGGCTACTTTACCACTCAAGAACCCAGTCAAACTTCCTCAGACTAATTTAATATTAAAATATTATTAAATTCAGAGCTAGGTTAACTAGGGGAATAATAAAAACAAAAAAATGATAAATTATTTATTCATTTCGTTACGAATATTACCCCGTTATATGTAAAAATATATACATATATATATGTCAATATTAATTTAAATTAATAATTCATAAATCTATCCAAATATATATGTATATTCTAATACTTTTCTAAATGCCCTATTTTTATTATTGTTATCCTAATTGTAATTAATCTTATTTATAATTAATTTATATTTAATTTTATAGAAGAGGGTTAAATTAGGTCAATTAAAAATTAATATATTAAAATAGTAATGCTTTATATATAAGTTAATTATTAAGATTATATGAGTAAAAATAATAATACATGTAATAAATACTAAAAAATTATTAAATAATATTAATTATATATATGTCTTAAATAAAAATACTAGGATGTGGTTATATGTATTAATTTTATAGAAAAAAGGTTAAATTGGGTTAATTAAAAATTAATTTATTAATTGATTAAAATAATAATGCATTATATGTAAATTAATTATAAATGTTATATGTATAAAGTAATACTATATATAATTAATAATATTAGAATAAATATTATTTACTTAATTAATATACTCAAATTAATCTATATAAGTCCTAAATGAAATCAATATGTTATGGTTATATGTATTAATATTCTTTAATATATTATATATGGGACTATACTAATGAATTTAAAAATACAAAGATGAGAATGTTAATTAAAGGTTATTTGGTTTAATGATGTTATTAGTAAATATAGTAATAATTGATGAATAATTTACGCTCAATTTAGTAAATGCACCACAAGAGGTTAATCCTACAAAGAACAACATGGCCAACAATACGCGAGACCAGATGCCCAGAAAAAACCGCGCCCGCCCAAAGAAAGCACCTAAGAAGAGCAGAGGGGGGAGGAAGACACCTTAAGACGACAACACAGGGATCCAGCTTCTGCTTACCTTCCACCCATCATCTCTGTTGAGATTGATGGGTCTTCGCTCAATTTCAATGGCTTCTCTTAACTTGCGATGATGAAACCGATCCACCCTCGCAATGACTTTGGCCTCTTCTATGCAGACATGATGCTTAGTTTTGTTCACATGCACTGCTAGAGCTGAGGACTTTATTCTACCATGCCTTAGGTCTGCTGCATGCTCACAAATTCTCTACTGGATGGAGCGCCCTGTTTCCCCTATATAAGGGGTCCCACAAGAGCAGGGGATCAAATAGACACCTTTCATGTCTTTGGGGTCGACCGGATCCTTTACTGACCTCAGGGAGTTACGAATGGTTCTGAGAGGCCTGAAGGTTGAGGGGATGTCAAACCTCCTAAGGATCCGAGCAATCCTATCTGTGGTCCCTTGGATATATGGGAGATGGACACCTACATGGCGCTCCTTAGGTTCTTTTTTACTAAACGCATTTTTGGAGGCTGTAAGGAAAGCCTTCCGACCAAGGTGCCTGCTGTAACCATTCTCCACAAAGACATCAAGGAGGTGGTCTCTCTCCCTATCCAGGTTTTCTTTATCCGAAATCCTGAGGGCACGCGTAGCCAAGGTGTTGAGAACACCCATCTTCTGAGCAGGGAAATGATTGGAATCCGCGTGAAGATACTGCTCTGTGTATGTCTTCTTACGAAACACGGACATTGTGGTCCTTAAGGCGGACAAAAGAGGGGCGACGGTCATCCTCAATAAAGAGGATTACCGGAGCAAGATGTTAGATCATCTTCGCAACAATGGCAGCTACAAAAAGCTTACCAAGAACCCTCTGAAGAAAATCTCCAAGGCAGTGGCTCTCGCTATCAAGTCGAGCAGCTCAGTGGGGGCTCTGTCCCATAATCTCATTGAGAGCAACCCCATCGCTCCCAGAATTTATGGGGTGCCAAAAATTCACAAGGAAGGGGTCCCTCTGAGGCCTATTGTCAACACCATAAGGGGTCCAACCTACCTTCTAGCCTAACACCTGGCTCTTAAGCTGAAGCCACTTGTGGGCCGTACTGAGTCCTTCGTGAAGGACTCTGCATCCTTCATCTCGGATCTCAAGGATATTAGGCTGGACCCAGAGGACATTCTTGTCAGCTTTGATGTTGTCTCCTTGTTCACGTGCATTCCCATTAGAGAAGCCATGGAAGTGATATATCGCCTAACAGATCCTGACACCGCGCGTCTTGTTGAGGTTTGTCTCACTTCCACATTCTTCTGTTTTGAAGGGGAGTTCTATGAACAAACCTGTGGTGTTGCCATGGGTTCCCCCCTCTCCCCAATCGTGGCTAATCTTTTTATGGAAGATTTTGAAGCCAAGGCTCTTGCCTCGGCCCGTCTCCTTCCGAAGCTGTGGAAAAGATATGTAGATGACACGAATGTCATCTGGCCCCATGGCCATGAGGAGCTGGATCGTTTCCTGGATCACCTCAACGGCCAGTCCTCTGCCATTAAGTTCACCATGGAAAAGGAGGTCAATGGCAGCCTCCCTTTCCTCGATATTCTTATTTCCAGGAGGTTGGTTGGCTCTCTCTCCCACGCCGTGTTTCGTAAGAAGACACACACAGAGCAGTATCTTCACGCAGATTCCCATCATTTCCCTGCTCAGAAGATGGGTGTTCTCAACACCTTGGCTACGCGTGCCCTCAGGATTTCAGATAAAGAAAACCTGGATAGGGAGAGAGACCACCTCCTTGATGTCTTTGTGGAGAATGGTTACAGCAGGCACCTTGGTCGGAAGGCTTTCCTTACAGCCTCCAAAAATGCGTTTAGTAAAAAAGAACCTAAGGAGCGCCATGCAGGTGTCCATCTCCCATATATCCAAGGGACCACAGATAGGATTGCTCGGATCCTTAGGAGGTTTGACATCCCCTCAACCTTCAGGCCTCTCAGAACCATTCGTAACTCCCTGAGGTCAGTAAAGGATCCGGTCAACCCCAAAGACATGAAAGGTGTCTATTTGATCCCCTGCTCCTGTGGGACCCCTTATATAGGGGAAACAGGGCGCTCCATCCAGCAGAGAATTTGTGAGCATGCAGTGGACCTAAGGCATGGTAGAATAAAGTCCTCAGCTCTAGCAAAGCATGTGGACAAAACTAAGCATCATGTCTGCATAGAAGAGGCCAAAGTCATTGCAAGGGTGGATCGGTTTCATCATCGCAAGTTAAGAGAAGCCATTGAAATTGAGCGAAGACCCATCAATCTCAACAGAGATGATGGGTGGAAGGTAAGCAGAAGCTGGATCCCTGCGTTGTCGTCTTAAGGTGTCTTCCTCCCCCCTCTGCTCTTCTTAGGTGCTTTCTTTGGGCGGGCGCGGTTTTTTCTGGGCATCTGGTCTCGCGTATTGTTGGCCATGTTGTTCTTTGTAGGATTAACCTCTTGTGGTGCATTATCTCATTTTTATGTAGAATTTACTAAATTGAGCGTAAATTATTCATCAATTATTACTATATTTACTAATAACATCATTAAACCAAATAACCTTTAATTAACATTCTCATCATTATATTTTTAAATTCATTAGTATAGTCCCATATATAATATATTAAAGAATATTAATATATAACCATAACATAGTAATTTCATTTAGGACTTATATAGATTAATTTGAATATATTAATTAATTAATTAATATTTAATTCTAATATTATTAATTATATATAGTATTACTTTATACATATAACATTTATAATTAATTTACATATAATGCATTATTATTTTAATCAATTAATAAATTAATTTTTAATTTACCTTTTTAACCTTGTTTCTATAAAATTAATACATATAACCCTTCCTAGTATTTTATTTAGGACCTATATATAAATTAATTATTTATTGAATAATTTTTTAGTATTTATTATATGCATTATTATTTTTATTCATATAACCTTAATAATTAACTTATATATAAAGCATTACTATTTTAATATACTAATTTTTAATTGACCTAATTTAACCCTCTTCTATAAAATTCAATATAAATTAATTATAAATAAGATTAATTAATATTAAGATAACAATAATAAAAACTAGGGCACAAGAATTAAGGTATTAGAATATACTCATACATTTGATAGATTTTTTAATTATTATTTGTATGTATTTTTACATATAACGGGGTAATATTCGTAACTAAATAAATAAATAATTTATCATTTTTTTGTTTTTATTATTCCCCTAGTTAACCTAGCTCTGAATTTAATAATATTTTAATATTAAATTAGTCTGAGGAAGTTTGACTGGGTTCTTGAGTGGTAAAGTAGCCGTTAGAGTGTCTTAGCCGTTGGAGTCTCTGCTTTGACTATTTAACAAGCTGGAACTGGATCTGTATTTTCAACTTGTCCTGACGATGAACCACATTGGTTGGTTCGAAAAGCGTCGGCAAAAATCTTTCTTATGTGATTTACGCTGAAGCTCTCCTTATAATTATGACAAATCACAGAAGTCTCAATTCTAAATTGAGTGAGTTAATAAATTCAAAATTAAGGGAGTTAATAAATGTGTAGTGTTGTTGGTTGTATTAAAATTTTATACCGTGAAAATTAAAGTTATGGAGTAAAAATATTGAAACGCTCACGCAAATGTTTAAAATGTCAATAAATAAATAATTAAAAGAAAAATTTAGTCGTGGATGCTAAAACGGGTTGGATTGTGATGTGCGCTAAAATGGTTGACACGGTCGTGGGATGCTAAATTGGGTTGTATGATGCCGGAATTAGATGTTTATATGTGTTTCTCCCGTATTTGTGTTTCTTGAAGGTTCCTTCTACAATCAAATTGCCTTGGTGCATTAGGCTTCCTACGGCTGGTGTTACGTTGGTGTTGTAGACATTGGGTTGGCGTTGCAAACATTGGATGGTCTCATTTCTTGAAAAGAGAAAGAGAGCTTCACCCCCTCGTTGAGATGGTAATTACAAAGAGACTCTTTCTATTTATTAAGGTTACGTGGATGTATGTGAAACGGATAACAATAAAGGGATATATAAAATAAGAGGAAGCGCAGGAACTGTTTGAGGGGTTTGTGCGTTCATGTTGGCTTACTGCCAAGCTGCTGAGCATAGTCATGTCGAAGCAGTGTCCTTTGCATGCAAGTCGTAGTGAGTATAAAAGGAACCATAAATATTTTGCGTTAATGTGTAAGTGAAAATCTTGATGTCACCTTAAGCAGAGATGGTTGTCACCATCTCAGTAAAAGGAACAGTAAATACCTTCCCTCTTTTCTTTATGTAGGAGAAAAGAAGTGTTACATGGTATAGTAGCATAAGTTGGTACAACATCAGTCCCAAAATAAGGATAACTGAGTTCCACTACAGACTTATTTGCCCAGAATAAATGGTATTAAAGATTGAGTAAGAACAAATATTCAAAATCACTATCGGTAATGTTTTCTTTATAAGGAAAGTTAAAGATTGTTGTCATCTTATTTCTGACTTGTTGAGCACACTCCCATTGGAGCAGTTGCATTTGCATGCATATAAATACACCTAAGCGCAGAATAGAGAAACCCAATTCGTTTTAAGACAAGATGGTTATCACCATCCAGTAAAGGCAAATCCTATTTCCAACTCCACTGCATTATAAATGCAGTCTGACATGCAAGGGGAATAGGGGTTGCCTTGCTGCTAACATGCCAAAGTCAACTTTGAAAGAAATATAAATTCAAGGCAACCCCTATTCTCCTTGCATGTCAGACTGCATTTATAATGCAGTGGAGTTGGAAATAGGATTTGCCTCCAGTAAATGGGTGACTCAAAAAACTAAAGTGTCCAACTCGTACTTAATATAAAAACAACAGTAAATATTTTACGTTGCTAGAAACATATCCTTGACTCTCTTTTTTACGTAGGAAAAAGAAAGGGTTAGATGATACAGTAGCATAAGTCGCTACATCGACCTAACTAGTAGAAGTACCTGAATGCAAGTTGTGAACAATGGAATAAGGGTTAGATGATACAGTAGCATAAGTCGCTACATCGACCTAATTAGTAGAAGTACCTGAATGCAAGTTGTGAACAATGGAATATGCACCCGAAATAATTAAGAAGTATTTTTTTTTCTAAACTTATTCCGCAAATTGACGTAGAGTTGACACAAATAGATTGGATTAAATGTAACTATAAGTTGAGCCATCTAAATAATTACAATGAAATTGTATACCAATAACTTCCGCTGAAGTAGTTGTGTTTTCATGCATATAAATACACGTAAGAACAAACTAGAGAAACCTAGTTGGTCTTAAGCCAATATGGTTGTTACCATCCAATAAATGGGTGACTCAAAAAACTGAAGTGTCTAACTCATAGTGATTATAAAAGTAACAATAAATATTTTGCATTGTTGTAAACATATCATTGACTTTTTTATGTAGAACAAAAGAAGGGTTAGATGCTATAGTAGAATAAGTTGCTACAACGACCTAACCGATAGAAGTACCTGAATGCGAGTTCTGAACAGTGGAATATGGACCCGAAAGAATTAAAAAGTATTTTATTTTCTAAAATTATTCCATAAATTTACGTAGAGCTAACACAAACAAATAAAAATACACTGGAGTGAATGTAACTTCACGAACAAGCATATTTGCTTAAAAAAAAATACATTCCAACATCTCATATAGTGTATTCAACCCTTTAAGATAAGTTGCAACTCATCTAAATAATTACAATGAAAATTGTAGACCAATAAAAACAAAACATGGCCGCTTGATGAATTCAATGTATAAAACAAAGAAGTAACATAAGTCATGTCGTGTCCACAATCTTGTACGTAAAAGATAACATAGTTTAATCAAAAGGTACACCCTTGATTCTAGCAACTGTTGAACTCATAGGACTCAAAATTTAGTTTAGGCACCACTCTTGAGCTGAAATTCTAGCTAGATACCCTAGAAAACAAAGGGCACAATCAATTGGTAACTAAAGAGTCTATGTCTATCTTAAGCCGAGATGGTTGTCACCATCCCGTAAATGGGTGACTCAAAAAATTAAAGTGTCCAACTCGTAGTGAATATTAAAGCAACATTAAATATTTTGCATTGTTGGAAACATATCCTTGACTCTCTTTTTTACCTAGGACAAAAGAAGGGTTAGATGTTACAATAGCATAAGTCACTACAATGACCTAACTAGTAGAAGTATCTAAATGTGAGTTGCAAGAAGTGGAATATGGACACGAAATCATTAATAAGTATTTTCTTTGTGGACACGAAATCATTAATAAGTATTTTCTTTGTAAACTTATATCAGAAATTGACGTAGAGCTGACACAAATAAATAAAAACAGACTGGAGTAAATGTAATTTCATGAATGAGCATATTTGTTCAAAAAAATCACTTTCCAACATCTCATATAGTGCATTCAAGCCTTTAAGATAAGTTGTGGTTCATCTAAATAATTACAATAAAAACTGCAGACCAATAAAAACAAGGTCGCATGATGAATTCAATGTATTATAAAGAAAAGAAGTAACAAAAGTTATGTCATGTCCACAATCCTGTATGTAAAATATAACATATTTTAATCAGAAGGTACTAATCAGAAACCCTTAATTATAGTAACTGTAAAACTCATAGGATTCAAAATTTAGTTGAAACACCATTGTTGAGTCAAAATTCTAGCGAGAAAGGGTTACGTTCTTAACCTGGAAAACATAGGAAACAATCAATTAGTAACCAGAGAGTCTGTGTCCGTACATCACAAACATGGGTCTGACCTATCAACAAAAGATAAGAAAATATAAGTAAAAGAATTGAAATTGAAATGTAGATAAACTATAATAGAATAAAATGTTGAATGAATTACTCATAAACATACCTGGGTGACGAAGAAGAAACCCCATCAAAATTTCGTCACCAGACCACACCAACAACGATTAAATTGAAAATAATGATTAACTCCATCAAGCCTAATTCAAAATTAGACTTAAAATAATGATTGTATGGAACTATGAACACCAGAGAGGTAATGTAACCCTTAATTCCAGCAATTGTCGAACTCATAGGACTCGAAATTTTGTTGCGGCAACACTATTGAGCTAAAATTCTAGCCACGAAGGGTTGGTTTGCTAGCCTGGAAAATGGAGGAAACAATCAATTCATAATTGGAGACTCTGTGAGCATAGGTATGACCTGTGAATAGGAGATAAGAACATATAAGTAAAAGAGTTGAAATCCTAATGTAAATAAACCACAATTGAAGAAAATCATCATTAACATATTGATAAACATACCTAGGTCACGAAGAAAAAACTCCATCAAATTTTGGTCACCCGAGTACACAATATGATAATCTTACAAGCCACAAATTGATTAAATAAGTTGAAGGGCATCAATGATGCAGGAGCATAAGGCTTGAAGACAAATTCGAAGAATTATTTAGCCATCAATTTCCATGTTTTTCTAGTTAAGCATAGAACTAGAATAGAGGATTTGATCATGATGTAATAAGTTTTAGTTAGTTAGCTGTAGTGGAGATTCTCGAGGAGAATGCCTCATAGGACAGATAGGGTTAATAAATTTTAACCTTTGAATTAGGATCTGGTTGTTAGAATGAACCAGTACTTATGTGATTTTCACACTATTGTAAAGGGAATTTGACTGTTAAAGAAATTTGGCTTTCTAAGAGCAAATCTAGTGAATTGGGGAAAATTAGTCTCTGTGCATGTGAATGAGAAATTCCTATCAAATCCCGAAGGATAATCTCCCTCGAAATCTATGTGTTGTCATGAAATTCGAAGTTTAATTGTTGTTCTGTGAGATTGAATGAAATTGTGTTGACTGTGTTAAATTCGTGTTTTTCCTTTTAACTGAGTTTCTCATGAATTTTGAGTGTGTTGAGCAGGTCAATATCAGTGGAGGAAGACCAAGGATGTAGTGGCGTGAAGATTGAACTTGGACCGTTAGATCTTGTTATGAGACAGATCAACGGTGTTCGGGTGCAGACGTTAACCAACAGTTAAAGAGCCAAAGCAGGTTGAAAAAAGCCACAAGTGGATTTTGAGCGGAAGAAAGGTAGTAAGCGGTATTTTTCCATTGGCTCCAATTCCATACACATCGTGACACGTAGCAAAGAGGAGAGAGAGAGAAACCACTTATCGGTGGGTTTAAAGTGCGCAAGTTAACCGGCCCATATTCATTTGAACAGTTAGATCTGATGGAGCAAGATCGACGGTTGACAGACGAGGAGCAGGTTCGAGGTCAAGGAGAGTTGTGACCGTTGGATCTTGAATAGATCAACGGTGAAGAAGTGTCAACAGGTTTTAGAAGGTGGATTCCAAGTTTTATTAAGCTATGGTTTATATTACTGGTCCAGACTAGTGGAGGTTTAGCGGAACTTTGCGATTCTTAGAGGAGTCTGCTAACTTAGTGGAAGCTCTAAAGTTGTCGGTGGATGATAAAGAGACCATTGAACCAAAAATTACACCCATAAACAGAAGTAGAAGATATAATCTCGCAGTTTGGGAGATTAACACTCCTGCCTATACCCAGACCGCCATCATTAGTGGTATTAGAGAAACCTGTTGACACTGAATTGAATCTTAGAAGCAAGAGAAGGAAATCCAATATGGCTTTCAAAGTTGGAAGAGGATGAGGACGTGGTAGAAGAGGACGACCAGTTGCAAATTCTAAGGTGATGGAAGCTATGGAACAGATGCAGGCTAGATTAGAAGCATTAACAACAAGGAGAAATATAGATGATGAAGATGTTAGTGAGCCTGAGGTTGAAACTGAAGAAGAGGAGAAAACTATAGCAGTTACTCCTGAGATGAGATTCTTCCAATCAGTGTTGAGATCCACAACTAGGCCAAAAACTAAGGTTTCAATATATGCAGGAGAATTGAATCTAGAAAAATTGATAGACTGGATTAATGGCATGGAGAAATTCTTTGATCATGAAGAAATAGAAGATGAGAAGAAAGTAAATTTTATTGTCACCAAGATAAAAGGACATGCAACACTTTGGTGGGATGGAGTGTAGGCAAAAAGAAAGAGTCATGGCAAGCAACCAATCAGGAATTGGAATAGGATGGTAGCAAAACTAAGAGGTAAGTTTCTACCAAGTAATTATCAGCAAACCTTGTTCAGACAGATGCAAAATCTTAGACAATGGTCTATGACAGTGAGAGAATATATAGAGGAATTCTATAAGGTGAGTATAAGAGTTGGACAAACTCAGGATATAGATGAGAAGGTGGCTAGATATGTGAATGGCCTTAGGATGGACATTCAAGATGAGATAAGTATACTGTCTCCTAAAACAGTAGAGGAAGCTTATCAGGTGGTACTGAAAGCTGAAGAAAAACTCATAAGGAAGCAGTCTTCCAGAGGAAGAGGTACTTTCCAAGGAAGATTTATAGCACCTAGAGATGGAGCTAGCAGTAGCTCAACCCAACATGCAACCACAAAAGGTGATGCATGTGGCAGAGGGAGTTTTTCCAGAGGAAGAGGAGGCAGAGGTAGAGGAAGAGAAGTAATATATTACAGATGTAATAAACTGGGACACAGAGCTTTTGAGTGTCCGGAGAATGTAGGAACAAGTAAGAGGAATGCAGTTGTTGCTCAAGTTGAGGAAGAAGCAGCAACAGTGATAGAAGAAGAAAATGTACAAGGGAGAGGAGAATCTTTGGTAGTCAATAAAGTTTTGCTCAAGCCAGCAAAGGAGATAGTTGAACCATCACAAAGGAAGACTTTGTTCAAAACAGTGTGTAAGGTTCAAGGGAAATGTTGTCAGATGATTATTGATAGTGGCAACACTGATAATTTGGTCTCTACAGAAGTGGTAGAGAAATTGAATTTGAATACAATGAGACATCCAACACCTTACAAGGTGTCATGGTTACAAAAGGGACATCAGTTGTTAGTAAATGAACAGTGTGAGTGGAGTTGTAGTTGGGAAAATATAAGGGTAAAATTGTATGTGATGTGATTCCTATGCATGTGTGTCACATATTGCTTGGAAGGCCTTGGCAATATGACAGAGGATCTATGCATGATGGGAAAAGAAACACCTACAAGTTTGGTAAAGATGGTGTCAATCATATATTGCTGCCTATGGGAGAAGAGGATGCATCAAGAAAGAAGATTGATCCAAAAACTTTATTACTAGGAGGAAAGGAATACTTACAACAAATTGAAGAAAATGAGGTAAATTTTGTTGTAATTTGCAAGCCCATGGTAATAATGACTTCTACTAAAGTTTCTGATTTACCCATTGAAATTCAAGAAATGTTGGACAACTATTGTGATATCATTGTTGATGATTTTCCTAATGAGTTACCACCCATTAAAAGAATTAGCCATCATATAGATTTGATTCCTGGAGAAAATATATCAAACAAAGTAGCTTATAGAATGACTCCCACAGAAAATGAAGAGGTTAGAAAGTAGGTTCAAGAACTGCTTGACAAAGGACTGATCAGAGAAAGTTTGAGTCCTTGTGCAGTACCAACAGTGTTGAGTCCAAAGAAAGATGGAGGCTAGAGAATGTGTACTGATTCAAGAGCCATAAATAAAATCACAATCAGGTACAAATTTTGTTTACCTAGAATTGAAGATTTGATGGATTGTTTGAGTGGAGCAAAGTATTTTACAAAACTAGATCTTAAGAGTGGGTATCATCAGATAAGGATAAGAGAAGGGGATGAGTGGAAAATTGCTTTTAAGACAAATGTAGGATTGTATGAATGGAGAGTAATGCCTTTTGGGTTGCCAAACGCACCAAGTACATTTATGAGACTCATGAATGAAGTTCTTAAGGAGTTTATTGGTAAATTTATAATCGTATATCTAGAAAATATATTAGTTTACAACAAGTCCAAGGAGGAGCACATGAGACATATGAATTATGTCTTACAAAGGTTACAACAAGAGAAATTATTGTTGAATTTGAAGAAATGTTCATTCATGAAATAGGAATTAGTGTGTTTGGGTTTTGTAATTTCCACTGAAGGATTGAAGATGGATACAGAGAATATCAAGGCAATCATGGAGTGGCCTTCACCTAAAAGTATCTTTGAGGTAAGAAGTTTTCAAGGTATTGCTAGTTTTTATAGGAAATTCATAAAGAATTTTAGTAAGATCAATGCTCCTATTGTTGAGACTATAAAGAAGGATAAACAACCATTTATATGGACTACTGAAGAAGAAAAGAATTTTCAGTTGTTGAAGAAGAAGATCACTGGAAAACCTATTTTGGTTCTACCTGATTTTAGTAAACCTTTCCAAGTGAAATGTGATGCTAGTGGAGAAGCTATTGGAGGTGTTTTAAGTCAGGAAGACAAACCTATAACTTATTTTAGTGAAAAGCTGAATGATTCAAAGAAGAAGTATTCTTCTTATGATAAAGAGTTTTATGCAGTTGTGTAGTTATTGAAAAAGTGGAGACATTATCTAATGTAAAAAGAGTTCATACTTTATTCAGATAACCATGCATTGCAGTATATTATGCAGCAGCCAAAGCTTAACCAGAAACATGGCAAATCGGTAGAGTATCTTCAGAGCTTCCATTTTGTCTTGAAGCATATAAATGGCCAATCAAACAAAGTTGCACATGCTTTAAGTAGGAGAAATACATTATTTCAAGAGAGTCAAATTCAAGTGTTGGGTTTTGATTTTCTTAAAGAATTGTATGAGACAAACTTAGATTTTAAGAGGCATTTGAAGCTTGTAAGAATCATGTTTTGATGGAGATGAATAAATGGTTGGATTATTTCTTACAAGATGGATTGTTGTTTAAAAGAAATCAGCTGTACATACCAAATGTTCTATGAGGGAGAACTTAATCAAAGAGAAACATAGTGATGGACTTGCAGGACATTTTGGTATAGATAAAACTTATGAATAGTTGAACAGATTTGGTTTCTAGTCGAAAATGAGATCTAAAGTGGAAAAGTATGTGAAAACTTGCAAAGTCTGTCAATATGCATAGGGAATAAGCCAAAACACAAGTTTGTATGTTCCATTACTAATTCCAGATAGGCCTTGGGATATGGTAAGTATGGATTTTGTTTTGGGCTTACCAAAGACTCAAAGAGGAAATGATTCAATTTTTGTTGTAATAGACAGATTTTCAAAAATCGCATATTTTATTCCATGTTATAAAACCAGTGATGCTACTCACATTGCTAATTTGTTTTTCAAGGAGATTATAAGATTGCATGGGTTGCCTAAGAGTATTGTCTTAGACAGGGATTCCAAATTTGTTGGACATTTCTAGAGGGCACTATGGAAAAAGTTGGGAACTAAACTGAGTTTCAGTTCTGCCTATCATCCATAGACTGATGGATAGACTGAAATTGTGAACAGGAGTTTGGGTAATCTTTTAAGGAGTCTTAAAGCATAAAATCCAAAGCAGTGGGATCAAGTATTGGCACAGTCTGAATATGCATATAATGACTCACCTAACAAGAGTACAAGACAGAGTCCATTCCATATAGTTTATGGAATGCATCCAAGAGGAGCATCTGAGTTAAGAAACTTGGGAAAAGATGAGATGAGAATTGCAGAGGGAGAAGATTTTGCTTCAGACATATAGGCAATACATGAACAGGTGAAACAACAGCTACAGGATAGAAATGTCAAGTACAAAAACAGAGTAGACATGAGAGGAAGAGAAGTGAACTTTGAAGTTGGGAACTTGGTTTTAGCACACCTAAGGAAGGAAAGATTTCCAAAGAGGGAGTATAACAAATTTAAGTTCAAGAAAATTGGACCATACCACGTATTGAGGAAATTTTCTGCAAATGCATATGAAATTGAATTACCCCCTGATGTTGGAATATCTCCAATTTTCAATGTTGCTGATTTGCACAAGTATGAAGGTGAAATTGCAAATGATACAGAAGAAGACCAAGAGACACAGAAAATTGACTGGGTAAAACAGTTACCTACAACAAAGGAACTACAGCTAGAAAGGATTTTAGACAAGAAAGTGTTTAAGAAAACCAGAGGATAGGAGTAATTTCAGTATGTGGTCAAATGGAAGGATCAACCAATTGTTGAGGCTACTTGGGTAACAAAAAACATGCTACAGAAATTGGGCAGTTATGTAGAAGAGCTCATGGACAGAAGCCCATGAAGAATTTTGTCCTTGAGTCTGATGCAGGAGTATAAGGCTTGAAGACAAATTTGAAGAATTATTCAAAAAATAAATAAATAAATATTACAAGGAAAGGAGTGGGATCCTTTAGCCATCAATTTCCATGTTTTTCTAGTTTAGCATGGAGCTAGAATATCGGATTTGATCATGATGTAATGAGTTTTAGTTAGTTAGCTGTAGTGGAGATTCTCGAGGAGAATGTCTCACAGGACATGTAGGGTTAGTAAATTTTAGCCTTTGAATTAGGATCTGGTTGTTAGGATGAACCAATACCTATGTAATTTTCACACTATTGTAAAGGGATTTTGACTATTAAAGAAATTTGGCTTTCCAGGAGCAAATCCAGTGAATTGGGGAAAATTAGTTTTTGTGTATGTGAATGAGAAATTCCTGTCAAATCCCAAAGGATAATCTCCTTCGAAATCTCTATGTTGTCGTGAAATTCGAAGTTTAATTGTTGTTCTATGAGATTGAATGAAATTGTGTTGACTATGTCAAATTCGTGTTTTTCCTTTTAACTGAGTTTCTCGTGAATTTTGAGCGTATTGAGTGGATGGTCGAGATTAGTGGAGGAAGACCAAGGATGCAGTGGCATGAAGATTGAACTTGGACCGTTAGATCTTGGTATGAGATAGATCAATAGTGTTCAAGCGTAAAAGTTAACCGGTAGTTAACGAGCTGAAGCGTGTTGAAAAAACCACAAGTGGATTTCGGGCAGAAGAAAGGCCGTAAGCGGTATTTTTACGATTAGCTCTGATTCCATACACGTCGTGACATGTAGCAGAGAGGAGAGAGAAAGAAATCGCTTATCGGGCAGGTTTAAAGTGTGCAAGTTAAACGACCGATATTCGTTTGAACCATTAGATTTGGTGGAGCAAGATCGACGGTTGACAGACGAGGAGTAGGTTTGAGGTCGGGGAGAGTTGTGACTGTTGGATCTTGAATAGATCAATGGTGAAGAAGTGATGACGGGTTTTAGAAGGCGAATTCCAATTTTTATTAAGCTATGGTTTATATTACCATCGGGTCCAGACTATTGGAGGTTTAGCGGAACTCTGTAGCTCTTAGAGGAGTTTGCTAACTTAGTGGAAGCTCTAAAGTTGTTAGTGGATGACAGAAAGCCCATTGAACTAGTAATTACACCCACAAACAGAAGTAGAAGATATAATCTCACAGTTTGGGAGATTAACACTCCTGCTTGTACCTAGACTGCCATCAGTCAAGCATGGGTTTTGTACCTGGTCAGAGTTGAGGTAAGCCTATGATAACTGACCTTAACTGAGGATCTACCACTGACACAACGAACAAACTCAATTATGAGTATAGTGAGAAAAGGAGGATGCCTACGTGAGATGCAGAAGCCTAGCTGACCGGTGAAGTTGTAGAGCTCATTTTCGTCAAAGTGATAAAGACTGAATGACCCCTTTATGGCCCCAAAGGAGGGCTTTTGGTTACCTGAATGATCCTCTTTGCTTCTACACCATTGATGCTAAAGTTCAAATGAGAACCGTTGATTAGATTGGCAAGTTAGAGAATAGTAGCGAGAAGTGGAGGGTTGAGATGGATTTTACATATTTCTATTTCAACCTCGATTAACCAACGATTTCCAAGTTCGAGATCCATAGCAACAAGTGTCGAAAGGAAGAGATTGAATCTTCATTGATCTTCACTGTAACTTAACTGATATGGGATGGAAAATCGTAATACATTCACAATAATATAAATTATTACTTTAAGACTACTTTACTAAAAATGATAAACCATAAATTGATGAAATAAATGGTAATATAAGTCTTATCCATATCAATATCATTAAATCACTTTAAAATCTTCATGATCAATTTTCACTTTATGTATTAGATGTTTATGATACAATCCAATCTTACATATTCAAACCAACTAAAACACTCTTAGAGCTCAATAAAATTTTATGATACAATCCAATCTTACATATTCAAACCAACTAAAACACTCTTAGAGCTCAATAAAATTCCACATCATCTAAATAAAGTATGAATGTATAAAATTAATATATAACAATGTTAATTAGTTCAATTCTGTTTAATTTTAAATATTATTGTTTTATTATTATTTATTTACAATAAATGTATTATAAGAAAATGAAAGTGTAATAGAGGAAAATTGATTTATAACAATCAAATATATACACATTAATACAGGAAATTTGATTTATAACAATCAAATATGTACAAATTCACAGAGAGTTCGGGGTTGAAATCATAAAAATTACTCGCACCGTTCTCGGGGTGAGCAGGACACCAGCTCGACCCAGGGACTCAACTAGTAACCACACAATACCTTCCTCAGGCAACGACAACTCAAATATAAACCCAAATAGATGCAACAAATTCCTTTAAGTTCTCATAAACCATTCACGAATCAAAAAGAAACCCATTCTCTAAATTAACATAAAGATATGCAGATGAAAATGCCGAAAAAATTATACACATTATAGATGCAACAAAACTCGAGTAGACTATTACATATAAATATAAAATTTATAACTATACATTGTAAATCAACCACATCATAAAACTTTGTACTGGAAAGACACACGAATTACAGAAAGTATCTCTAAATGATTTCAAAATTATGATAGACAATTAAATATTTGAATGGATGTTTTATAAGTATTTTTAACCTTTTTTTTTTATAATTTGTGAAATATAAATTTCTAACAGTGTATATTGTTTCTAGAATATATGAATAATTTAGAGCTTAATTATTATAAGAATTTAAAATTTCATCGATTTTCAATTTAAATTTTTGTAAATTTTAAATTTGATTAGATGAATTTGAAATTTTTACTAGAATGTGTTTTTTTTAATCATGAAGTTTTAAGTTGCACTATTTAATTTATTTACTCTAATATTGAAGTATATAGCAACTAAGTAATGATGAAAATGGATTGTTTTCCTTATTGATTTTGACATTAAAATAATGAATGAATGTTGTGCTTATTGTGATTGATACGTTTTTTTGTTTTTCTTTGCAGTAGACAAGGGAAGTTTTTTTTTGTTCCAAGCAAAAGTTGTTGCTTTTGGTATGGACTCTGTTATTTTGAAATTTCTCCCCTTTGAGATTATTGAGCTTGTGTTTCATTGGATTCCTTTTTTAGTGTTGATGAAATTTAAGTTGGTTTGTAGAAAATGGTATATTGTTTTGGAAAACTCACTTTCTATCACGAGTTTCTATGGATGCTGCAAGAAAGAGATAGGATTTATTTCATACCCTACTCATTTTCCCAATGATTGCTTCATAGCATCATACCTTAACAATAGAGGTTGCTTGTCTACCATGGTTTTTTCTTTTCTTCATTCTACATACAAAATTGAATGTACAGTGGGATCAATGATTTTGTTCAGCATACCTGGAAGTTATTTGCATACAAAAATTTATTTTTTTGTCAGCCCTTTTACGAAGATGTTTAGAAATGTTGGAGTTCTTAGTCTTGGGGAGGAAGGATTCTTCTCTTTGTGCAAAAATGCAGTCCACAAAAATATGAATGTTTTTTCTTGAAAGATGTTTCTAAGAACATGGATTCACATTTTCTCATTTGCAATAATGTTGATAACGCTTGGAACATGACAAAGCTTCCATATGGTGGTGTAACTCCACCAAAGGAGGTATTATTTAAAGAAAAGTTTTATTGGGTATATCTAGATAGAGATTATGAGGATTACCCTACTTATGGTTACACTATCTACTGGTTGGATTTAAATAGAAATAATTGGGGTTATTCATTTGTCCCTATTGTTAACATACAATGTATGTCATTAGGGTCATATAGAAATCAACTTGTTTGTGTTGTTAATAATGGTTTGACCTTTGTTGTGTCACTTGAAGAGATAGATAATTTTGGATTTGGTCAACTCTTGAAAGAGCGAAGTCTCGAATATTTTGAAGATGATTGGGGGTAGAGATGGTCGTTTCTTGAATTTGTCTATGTGGATATAAATAGTAAATGTTTAGGTTACATACCTTTGCACATAGTTGAAGAAAAATTCCTTATGCTGGGTTGGTCTGAAGTGTAGTTAAAGTTGTATGATTTAGTGAATGGATTGTGCAAAACAAAAATTGTTGATGGACTGTCTGTGCTCGAAGTGTCATGCTTCTATCTATAAACGATTGAAGATTTTGATGATGTGATTAAAAATGGAAATGATTTTTCACTTATTCCAAATGGAAATTCTATTTTTGACATACCTCCACTACCTGTGGATGTATTGAATTAGCCTTTGAGGCTTGAACATGTTTGTTTTTTAATATTGTTGAAGACCCTATGTATGTTTAATGTTTATAAACATTTTTGTAAGATCATTGTAATTTACATTTTGAAGTTATATTGTATCGGCTAAAAGCCTTGCCAGTGTTTGGTTTTTTGCATTTTGATATACAATTTGTTTTTGTGACCTCTTCGATTATCTGTAAGGGAATCATTGTTCCATGTGTTTGAAGTTTGTGGTGGGAAAGATAACTTTTCAAATATTTCATTGGTGTGTATATCCTTGAAATTTGAAGGTGTATTTGTTAAACTTTAGTTTTTGAAGGTTGAAGAGTAGGTATTAACGTCCAAGGCAATTGGAAAATGAATTTTGAACTGACTTTAACTTTATCATAGAAATGTTGAGTGAACTAAGAAGAAAGAGTGGTGCAAAAATACTTCGCTCTGCTGCTACACGACAATGATCAAATGAATACCAATGATAGTGGTATCAGTAGAATAAGGAATTCATTAAAGCACAAAGAAGAGCTTCATACCAACGAAAAAAAATTGCTTTAGAAAATCAAGAAGGAGGAGTCGTAAATCATAAGTATGAAAAGAGGAGTGGTTTAGTGTAGCGAAGATTTTGTTTTTATGGTCATTTTCCTCGATGTTTATGATGTGAAAAAACTTATGTTTTTACTTTCATCTTCTTTGGGAATGTTGTGTTTGAAAAGAGAGTCTTCATATGAATGATGAAGGTATTTTGTGTGAAAACAACGAAAGAAATATAATTTTGGTACCTAATGACAATGGTAGGAATGAACAATTCCCTGAAATTGTTGAAAATTTGGGAGACTGTGTTGGCAAATAAGGTTAAGGCTTTCCTAGTAGTAACTATATTGTGAATATAGCTACCCCTGTTGAATCTATATGTAATGTGTTTGTTGCAAAAACGTAGGCAATTCAAGTTTTTTTTCTTTTGCATTCTTTTTTTCTTCTTCATGTGAAGTTTTTACTAGTGTATTTTCCCCATATTGTTTTTTTAGAATAGCGTTGCAATGATTAGTAACTGGAAAATAGATTCAGAAGAAGTGCAACATTTAATTGCTCCTGAATGCGAGGATTGACGACTAGCTTGTCAAACTTGATGAAATAATGAAATGATGAAACATATGGCTTGACTAACTGTAAGTCTAGAACCTTCCATCTTTAGGTAGGCGAACATTTCGTTGGCGTGTTTATTTGCTTTTTTGTTGATTGTCTGGAAATGTTGTTGCTATTCCATATATTTTCTCAAATGTTGTATGTTTTCAAACATTGTGTTTACATAGGGACGCTTGATAGAAATGACGACCTTGGGGGTTGTGGAAATGGTGGAAAACAACCTATAATAGAAGATAGGAAATTTGATTCCATTGAACAACTTGTTGCGTATAATTTGTTTGGTGATAGTAATATGCTTACTAGAATGGTTGATAATTTGGGCCGGTATGTTGGAAATGTTGGAACCACTATTTGTCGACACAGCTTTAGAGAGAATATTGTTGAAGCCAAATAATGTGAGAATAATTTTCCTCTTGGTGCAACACAGGTTCTTGATGCAGATTTATTTTGAAATGTTTTGTGCTTCTAAATCTTAAATTTATATTCTTTTACGCATCTGTTTTTTGATGTTTTTTGGTAGAATATTACTGAAGTGAATAGTGGTCAAGAAACAAATTTGCAATGAACACAAGCAATATCATCTCCCTGACTTGCACATGGATGATGCAACAATGAAGAAAATGTAAATTGTTTTTGTTCGATTAACAAATTTAACTTGTTTTTTAGATATTTCGTTCTTACAAAAGTTATTTTCTTTCTTGCAAGCAAAATTTTCTTAGGTGTAATGAATGTAGAAGAATCAATTTCCATTCCTTTATGTAAAGAAATTATACAACCAATACTCCATTTCCATGAGTTGTTTCACATCATTGCCAAGCTAGAATGGTGTGTCTTAGATAAAATGAAAGTGCTCCCTATCATTTAGTGGAGATATAGTTGATGTGCATAAAAAAAATCAGTTTAGGTTTGATAGTTTGTTTGATGTGCATATGTACCATGTGTGCAATGAATGTTATCCTGGTATAAAAGTTGTCAGATTTCGTGAAGGGCCCATTTGCAAAATATGTAAATGTGAGAAAAGTGTTCATTCCTTTTCTCACTTTAACTACATGGACCTAGGTGAGCAACCTGAGGTTCTAAGAGTTTTGATTAAAGTTGAAGAGATGCTAATAATGTGGGTAAATCCAATATTGCAAGTGACTCATGCTCGTGGTGGTCCATATAAATATAGTGGCCACATGATAATTTTTCCACAAGATATTTCTTCGATTGTGAAGAAGCTTCCACGATGTGTTGAATAGCTAGATTTCTTGATTGTGAGAAGGCAGGTGTTCAATATGAATATTATGAATGCTATGTCAAGAGAGAACGTGTGATGGATGTATTGCGTTATAAAATTGAAATGGACAAGTACTACAGGGATGTTGAAATTGACATGGATTCAGTTGTTTCTCTCCCAGAAAGATCTATTGATGTTTCTAGCAGGTTACAATATGTTGATAGTGGTGTTGATGAAATAGCTAGGATGGATGCGAAGATTGAAACAGATGGGGCTAGTTATTTGCATTGTCACACGTCATCCTTTCTTTCTTGATTTCTTAATGAATCCAGGGAAGTTGATCAGATGAGAAGATTTATTGAGAATGGAAATAACACATTTGTTAAACCAACAGATTAGCCAGATATTGGTATGTCTCCCATTAATGAATATAACACTAAATTATTGTTAGATATGGCATTCCCCATTTTATTCCCTACAGGTGATGCTAATTGGTTGCATCCTCGTATTTGCAATGTTGAGATGCATGAATATGGTTTGCATCTATTGAAATTTTATGACCAAATATTTTGAAGCCATCCTCAGTTTCGATATTTCTTGTTGAATATGATTATGCGACATCATAGTCAGGGAACAAATTCTATCTTTTTGAAGAAAAATATTCATGAAAATGCGCCTGCAACTTTTCGGGAGTTGTGTCAACAAATTTTTGATCTTCCAAATAATAAGTTGAATGAGAAATTAATGCATTTGGATCTTGTATTAGGGATATGAGGGCTTATTGGACAAAGTGTTGTTCTCAACTAACTGACATGATCAACCAGTTGGGCTGCCCTACTTTGTTTTTTACATTAGGTGTTGATGACACAAAGTGGCTTGATTTACATAGTGTTATACCTTCAAATAGAGATTCTCATCGATAAAGTGAGCATGGAAAAAATATTCAAGTTTTTATTTAATACCTACATATAGTTGCTATGTACATGCACCAAAGATTCAATATCTTTCGTGACATAGTCTTGCAGAGATATGTTTGTGCTAAATACTTTTGGTATAAGTTTGTGGTCATTCCTTTTCGACGATTTTTTAATGATTTGAAGAAAAAGATATGTTTTTATGGTTGGTTATTATATGTTAACTACATGTTTTGATTTTTTCCAAGCATGAGTGGTAGCATAGAGGTTCATCTCTCATCCATGTATTCTTGTGGTTTCCTAAAGCACAGATATGGAAACATTGGATTGGTCTAAGGCCACTACAGCAGTGTAGCAAAGCACTACTTTGACAAATATGTTACAACCTAGAATCCGCGTGACATACATCGTCAAAATTTCATGATCCCTCGAACTCTAAATGACAATCCATGTCTTTTGGATACTTAGAAATTTTTTTCTTGCAATCCCAAAGAAGATTATGAGCATTTAGTGAACCATGTCCAAAGGCATACAAAATGCAGTTTTGATTCTTGTTTATGGAAAAAGGGGGTTGTCCTTTCATGTTACTATCATGCTCCATGGGAGGTTCATGCGGAGTCAACATTGTGCATAGATGAAAAAGGGAAAAAAAGGTATGAACCATCATGTAATGATGACCATTTAAATGTTCACAATGTTGATGTTTTAATAATGTGGTGAGAAAATGTTGATTGTCAGCCAATTCTTCCTCGACATCAAGTTTTGAAGTATATTGCAAGCTATGCTTGAAAGGTAGAGAGAAGATCATAAATTTATCACAAACTGTTGACCAGAGTTGCTGGTGGGAGTGGGTCTGAGGCTCTTGCATTATCTACGTATAGAAGGTTCCTTGTTGAAACATTTGTTGAGCATGACATTGGAGCTCAAGAAATTTGTCATTTGTTGCTAAAGTTGCCTCTTGTTGTTTGCAGTCACAAATTATTCTCATTGAATGTTGCGAAGGAAGTGTACCAAAGGCTTTCATTGCATTTTGATGAAGTTTTCTGTGGAAATAATTTCATTTAGGTTTATCAAAGCCGACCCATTTTTTTGGAACATTTGTGCTTGTTTGTTAGGTCCCTATAATACTAGTGATTACCCCATTACTATTGTATTTGTATCCCTTATTAATATTATTGAGCCCCTATTATGCCCATATTTTTATTACTGTGCCCCATAGAATCCCTCTATTGTTATTTTTGTGGCTTTATATTATTATTGTTAAGTTGGCTGGGTTATATTGTGACTCCATAGACTCCTATATATAGAAAGGAGGTTTTGTCATTTGAATCATCCAAGAATTGTTCATTTATGTAATGTAAAGGAGGTTGCCCCCTTGAAGAGGCTGAATTCTAAGGAGTTGATCTCTCTTTTCTATCTTTTTGTGAGCTCAACATTTAGTATTAGAGCTTTGGATTCTAGGGTTTCGCTGCTCCAAATAGGTCATTGTGGCATTTTCACTATAACTTTGTTTCTGCGACATTTCAGAAGCGAAAAAAAAAAAAACCCATTTGAGACGAAATCGCACTGAACCTTGGGTCCAAATTTCAAAGATTTCGCACTATATTTGCGAAGATATGATTTGAGGAAGTTGGTCTTTTTGTAGACTCCTAAATTACATTCCAAACAGGTGACCTAGGGAAAATCGTCATAACTTTCTCTCTGAGCATCAGATTGAAATTCTGTAAGAAGGTACAAAAAGAGGACGGACTCTAGTTTCTTGTATATATTTTTCAGTGCCATAGGTTGAAACAGTGACACGTGGCACTTCATACAAGTTCGCTCTTTTGGAAAGGTCTATAATCAGGTCATCTTGGGAGATTGTGCATAACTCTTTCTTGGAGAATCCAATTTGGATCAGACTGGTGGCATTGGAAAGAGGATGCAGAGGGCTACTATAGCTCACAATTTCAAAACTGGATGATCCGAAATTACAGAGATACATTAGATTCAATATCAAGCTCCTACAAAGTGAAAAAAGGTGTGTAGTTTTTTTTAAAATTTTGCTTAAGTTTGGTTTGAAAAATTAGTTTGAAGGAATTCAAAGGGCATAGTAAAGCATTATTATCGGTAATTGATGCCCCAAGGAAAGAAAATGCAAACAACAAGTAAGAAATCTGAAAGCTCTAGCATGACTCATGAAGAAGAGGAAGAAATGCAACATAATATATCAAAATTATGAGACCAAGTGCAACAAGTGTAACTTGCACAAAAAGTAATAGAATCTAAGATGAAAGATGTAGAAGATAAGATGGATGGTTTAAAGAAATGTGTAGAAGCTAAGATGGATTACTTAAAGAAATGTGTAGAAGCTAAGATGAATGGCATGGATGCTAAAATAGATGGCATGGATGATAAGATGGAAGAATTAAAGATAAATATGAATAAGTTGCTACAAGAAATGGTCACTAATGGTGAAAGGGTAGTAAAGGAAACTTATGGTGAGAACAAAAAAAATATTAATCATGATTCCATAGACTCTAATGTTGGATCGAAGACCCACCATATTCCAAAAATCGATATGAGGAGATTTGATGGCAAGGATCCCGCAACATGGATATTACAGATGGAGCAATTTTTCGATCTCAATAATATGCAAAACACACAAAAGGTACGTATTGCAACTTTATATTTGGAACCAAATCAGTTTGTATGGTATCAATGGCTTTGCTCTCGTAAACAAATTATTCACTTGGGAATTTTACAGAAGAATTGACAGCACATTATGAGGACACAAAAAGCAACACTTTTTTTAGCCAATTGATAAGTCTCAAACAAAAGGGTTCAATAATGGAGCATATTGAGGAGTTCCAAAAATTGAACATAAGGGTAAAAAATATTCGAGAGGAGCATAGGATTGATGTGTTCATAGGGACTTTAAAGGATAGTATCCAACATGATGTTCACCTTTGGGAACCTGATTCATTAGAGAAGCCATTCAGGTTAGCAAGAAAAATGGAAAGAAAAATTATGGCAACTAGGAAGCATACCAGTCACAACTATAAAGATGGAAATCTTGTTACCCCTAGCCTTCCACAACCTATAAGGTTGATACCACAACAATTGGAAGAAAAATAACAAAAGGGCTTTGTTACAATTGTGATAGCAAATATACTAAAGGTCATAAATGTGCTGAGAAGAAATTATTCTACATAGATTGTGAAGAGGAAGAAGAAAAGGAGCAAGAAAGGCCAAAGGAAGAGGACATACTCTAGGGAAAAAGCCTAAATAAAGAAGAAATGAATCCGACCATATCTTGTAATGCATTGGCTAGAATTACCACTCCTCAAACCATCAAGATAGAAGGAGAAATCAAGAAGAAAAAGGTAATAGTGTTGATCGATTCAGGAAGTACCCACAATTTTATTTATTTTTTCCTAAGTAAAAGTAGTCTATTCATATGTATAGAAAAGATACAAAGAGGACAGAGCCTCAACCAAGTTTATCGAAGTATCAACAAAATCTGGACTACCCCAACATTGGGGAAACTAGTCCAGCGAGAGCATAACCTCCAAAAATGGTAGCAATGTTGAGACTAGACCCCACAAAAAGACAGTAAGATGATACCCTAACATTTAGTCCAAAAAGGATACCAGCATCCACAGAAAGATTATCAAAATCTAGAAAAAACCAGATAGAAGACACCAAGGTAGCCATAGCCGGCCAAGTTCTAACCTCAGACAGCCTCTGCCAAATCTTTGTCTGCCACCTCCTGCTACCTGGAAGCCACGTCATCTTAGCTGAAGTCATATAGGATGGGTTCCTCGATGATCGGGCAAGCCCACTCATCCGCCATGTCCTTGGAGTCTCTGTTGTGTGGCTCTCCACCACTGTCGTGAGGCTCTCCCCTGTCGCCAGAAGCATCCTGCATAGCTGAACCATCATGACATGAACCACCAGAGGGGCACGTGGCAACAGAGCTACCCCCTTCACCATGTTGAATGCCACCACAGTTTGGTCCAAGGGACGTGAAGAGACTGTCAACCATCACATTTTTACCATAATCCCTACAATTGTTGTATCTGAGTGCATCCTCCTGCGGCAAGTTGGAGTTGTCCACCTGAGAGGCTGATTGAGAAAATTCTTTAGAGAAGAAGATGGAGATAGAAGTGGTAATAATAGGCCTGTTCAGGAAGCTAAAAAGTTGAAATGGGCAGAGTGAGGAGCAAGTTGAAGGGGCGGAGGAGAATTATCAGAATGGACAACATAGTCGTCAAGAGCAACACCGGAAGAATGAGCCCGACCTCTCCCACGCCTGGTATTGGGATGTCTACCCTCCCCAAAATATTGAGGATGATTCAATTCATGGGAAGGAGAGGAGGTGGAGCGCTCCACTGGAGGACGAGAGCTTCCTCCCCTGGTTCCTCCCCTACAGCTTCACATATGGTGCCTTACCATACTGAATTCGCTAGTTGGGCGCTCAAAGGGAGCAGAGACCATAGGGACGATAGCAGAGGGAGCACTAGAAGTGGGAATAAGAGGCAAAACAAGGCTGATCTGGGTAGAGATTAGAAAGCAGAGAGCCGAATATGAATGATGAAATCCATTATCAAAATCTGCATAGCAAACAATCCAGCAGCGCTGGCCAGTTGCAGTGTGAAGGTTGGGCTCAAAGGCCTGAGGTGGATAGAGGCTGCAGAGCAGGGGAGATGGTGAAGGATTGAAACGAGGTATCTCCATAACCCAACAATGAATAGCTTTTTGCTGATCCGGACCTATATTGAATGTAGCCTGCAGATGGTAATGAAGGCGTTTCAGGGTGATATGGGGAGGGGTGCCTTCAGACAAGTGGCCCATCCCCTCACCGTTATTCATCAGTAATAACATTAATGCCTGAACGTGTCACCCACATCTGGGTGGCCTCCTACTGCCTGAGTCTTCTCTTTCTCAACTATTTCGTTGAATTCCTTCATCTGTGCATCAGTGGCGATAGTAGATAATGCATTAGCGTTCAGAGTAGTGTTGCTCTCCACCCCTATGTTGACAAGAAGGTCAACTACCTTATTGCCTTCGCTACGAATATGTTTGAAATTCACTGCTCTGTGGGCTTTGAGCCAATCTTCAACAAGTTCCAGTCTTTCTGCTAGTCTCCAACTGTTGCCAATTTTGTTTGAGGGAGTTTCCTGAATAATTTTGTTCACCATATTATTTAATATTTGAGAGTCACCTTCGATGATGAGAGGGAAAAAACCATGTGAGTGAGCTAAAAGGAGCCCTTGCCATAGCCCTTCAAGCTCTGTTGAGTTATTAGAGTCCCATCCTTTCGATCCTAGAAAGGTTAGAAGGGTGTCTCCTTTATGATCTCTGAAAATTCCTCCAAACCTAGCTTTACCAGGTGTTACACTGAAATTTGTCACCATGACTATCTGCAGTTAATATGGCTCCATCAATAGTCATATTATCCTCCTTGTCAAGCCTTATACCTCTGCTCTTCATGTAAAACTTCAAAAAAGAGAGAAAGTCATTAAAAAACATGTTTATCTCTGGGTACGCAGGTTCTCTCTACCTTGCCTGCGTGTACGCATCCCAAGCTCATTGTACCTGCGTACTTGTATGCTCTATAAGTCAAGGGATGGGTGCGTACTCCTGTAAAGGTCAAAAGGCGCGAGTTTCATCTTAAAAAAGTTACTTGTGGTCACTTCTAGAGCTTTCTAGAAGAGTGTTTGACGTGTATTGAGCGCCTCCAGATGGTTCATGCATCCCTATGATAGAGGAACTTATCCCATCAAGAGAGGAGCTACCCCATCCAAAGAGGGAGTATCCCATTGATGTTGGAACTGAATAACTTCCTCTAGAACACTATAAATACAGGCATTGGGCCAAGGGAGGGGAGGTTGAAAGCTGAACATTCCAAAGGGTAGATGCTGCTGGAATTAGGACTTCCATTGTAAGATTGTGAGGAGAGATTACCATCCTTTCTTGTTTCATTTGGAAGTGGGTGAGCTTGTCAAAGTAGAGGAAAACTCTTGCTGGACCCTGGGAGGAACTTGCACAACACCAAGGCTCAGGTTGTAATGGTTTCTTTGTTTCCTTAATACAAATAAGTCCATTCTTCTCAATGATTTGTTGTTAATGAATTGTTTCATATACTCCTTGGTCTATATGTTGAATATGTTTTGTTTTATGGATTATTCAGGTGTTATGTAATCGTTTGATTGTTAGTGTATGCAGGTTTCAAAGTGAAGGAGGAGCTCATCTGGATCGACGAGGCTGGACTGCTACAACAAGCGTTGGACATGAGGTAGGATCAAAAAACACTTGGTTTCTCATAGAATAATGTATGTTTAGGGAAGGATTGCTCTTAATTGTTTTGTTTGTCACTAGAGAGTCTTAGACTCCTAGGGAGGTTAGTTTTGTCAGCAAA
>APFE031083780.1:0-26029 GCA_000404065.3 Pinus taeda
TGATATAAAAAAATAAAAAAAATAATAAAATAATAAAAAAATAAACTTACCCAAATGGTTCTTTCAATTGCTCCATAGAGTAAGACAATGATGGTAATAAATACTGAAACTTACTAGTTCTTTCAATCTATTTTCATAGTGGAAGAGGTTTGCAAGTTTTCATCTCTTTCCATTCATCATAAATATCATTCCAAACTACCTCATTTAGATCATGAGATGCACTAAGAGAGAGAAACATTAACATATCCAATGTTTTTAAAGAAAGTCCTGACCTATCCTCATTTTTGTATCTGATTTGATTTTGAAGAGCGTCTTTCACAAATTGTTGTACTAGCCAAAATAACAAGAATTTCTTTCCATAGCTGCATTAAGCATGGAAATCCTTCAAACCATTCAATTTCACCTGCACATTGGTCCCATGCTCCAAACATATCATTTTTTGGATTATATTTATACATACTAAATATAAATTCATTCATTTCATCCATATATTTAAGGTGTCCACAACAGGAAAGCCTCCAACAACAGAATTTTCACATAAACATGTCAACGATCTTCTTGTTTGAGAGTCTGTCATCCATATACTCATAATGGTTACAAGGACTAAAGAAATTCCCTGCATTAAACATAGTTAAATTTTTGAACCTTGCATTTAGAAAGTCAATCATCTTCATTACAAAACCCTTTCCCAGCATAATGCATTCATGTAGTCTCCTTGATCTTTGTGACTTTAATAAACTCTCAAACCTCAATTCATGTACATGTACTATACTTGTGCCATCTGCAAACTCAAGAGTTCCTTGTTGGGTTTTACTTAAAAAGGATGATGTGTGCATTGCACCTGCCCCAAAAGTGCCGCTTAGAAATCCATTATGAAGCTAGATAATAATGATATCCAAAGTTGTTCTAATAGATGTATTGTCAACATGATCTTTGTTGGTTTAGGGGATCCTCACCTAGCTTCAAATTTAGTTGCACTAACCACAAAACCCTAAACTACTGGACCTTTCGGCAACAACCCCCATAGCACAGGCTATAGTCTCACCTGATGTAGTATGGGGGGATGTAAGAACAAAGTTTTTTCTTCCAGAGACTAGTGTGATGCCTTTTAGTGCCTTGGATCTACCTCTGTGTAGATTGATAAAATTCTAGGGATCATTACTGCAACTCAGTTAAAGTGGCCTTTAGACCTTCTCAAAGGCATATGATCACTCTTTGCAGACCTTTAACATTCGATTTATCTACTTACATGCATCAGAAAGAAATTCTAAATTGGAAATCACCTAAATCTAGTTAATTCATCAAAAAGCATAAGAGAAATCACGAGAAACTTCGCGGAAGAGACTAAATATTCATTGCGTACATTATTAAGATAGATTCAAGATAATCACATAGAATTCAATTAGAAATTCAAAAAACATGTCATTCATCATCAGCATATAACATTTCTAGATATAAACATAAATACTCAGTAATTCTTTGGAAAAATGTCTTAATTGATCTTCAATTCACTGATTTTAGACTCAAACTACCCTGCGCACACAACTGCAGGGGTCTGCACACTCAGTCGTAAACTCTACCTACTCCTCCACACACTCTGTTGCACAGGTTTCCCTTCTCTACCTAAGCGCAAGAAGCAAAGTCTTCCTTCCTTAGCTCCTGCCCAGGACTCTTCAACCCAATTCTCTATCCAAAAATATATGTTTTTCTTATCCTTACACTTGCTAACACTCGACTATTTATTGAATTTTCCATACAATGCAATGGTCCACGAACCATGGGTGAAACTCAAAATTGACTTTAAAATTTACTAAAAACAAGGGTCTAAGTGCCTCTGAATCTTATTCATATACACACTTCACTTCCACGAATCGCGGAGACCTTAAATCTTTTACAAAATTGTATACAATAACTTCCACGAATCGCGGAGACTTTAAATATTTTACAAAATTATATACAATAAATGACTAATTAATTCCATTCTACCCTTGGGGACACCATCCCAATAATCCTCCTGAAACTTTTGATTCAGTTATTTAACTCAATAAGCACATATGAAAGTAAGTGGATGAAAAATTGAACTTGAAATATTGTAGCCATCTCATAAATTTTTTCTCAACTAACTCCTAGTCTCTTAACAAAATAGGCGTGAGCTTAACAAGTTTTTCCATGACTTGCCTCTAGAAAGCCATCTAATATGATGAATTCATAACACTTCTAGCCTTGTCATTTGAAATGACTCCATTATCTCATTCAATTCTCCATGCCTTTTAGTAGATTTCCCTAAGCATGCATAGGTCTTGTTTGCGAACTTATCAATAGCTTGTAATTCTTCAAAATAAGATGAAGCATCATTTTCTGCTAATGCTTCTCAATGAGCTATATAGTGGATATCTAACAAATGAGAGGCATATCGATGAAGCTTACTAGATAAAACTTCATGAATACCCCTCATGGATGATGCTCCATTAGATCCAAATCAAACTAACTTTGTCATGGAGATATTCATGTCTACTAAAAGAGGTGTCACAACATCATACATAGACTATGTTGTTCATTCCTAATTTGTAGCAAATGTATGAATTTTGTAGCACATGGACCTCTTCATTCATTTATAAAATATGTGATATAAACAATCAAATGTTGCACCATAGTCCGAGCAGTGCTTTAATAAACTAAAAGTGACTAATATTGGTTTTGGAAAATCTCATCTTTTAATTTTTTCCAATATATCTCCTTACCAGCTTCTAGAAAGTATTTTCTAAACGTTGTATTTATATATGCTGATTATTCATCTATTAGAGGCATGTGAGGAGTGTTTTTGTACCTATTCAAGTCACAAATTGACTTATATGCTTCCAAAGGTAAATCATGTATTGCAACAAAATACATGTTCTCAATAACTAATATAATTCTCTCCTTCTGAGCATCAACCGTTAGCTCTTCATGTTTTGTAATTGGAAGAGTACTTTGTTTACTTTCTCGCTCTAAAACTTGCAAATAAAATTTGTGAGCCTTTGACGTTGCATGGATGTTTAAAGCATTAACTTGAAGAGTTCTTCTTCCATTTTTTGCAAATGGATTTTCCCTTTTGAATTTTACACACTGTGAACATTTTATGATTTTAGCACTATTACAATATTTATAGCATAAGCCCATGGAAATCTCATTCTCCATTTGGAACTGAATGTTCTTTTGTACCCCTTGGAAGTTGGTTCCTCTTCAAGAAGTTCTGCACTATATGATTCATGATCCTCTTCAACATGATCATATACTTTATTTTCATAAATATGCAGTTGATTAGATAATTGAGAGATACCAAATTCATCGTCAAGTGAACATTGTTTCAGCTCCTTTTTGGGGCGACCAAGAGGTTACATTTTATACCTATGAATTATAATGAATCAACAAAACAAGAAATATAAAAATATAGATTAATATAAAAATACACAAGATTCTTTGAAAATAAGAGAGTAGACAACAAAATTCATATGAAAACTAATGAAATGAAAAGTAACAAATAGATCTCACACACATAGGTCTATTGATCATTGAAAATTAAAACTAACATTGATCTTCATGGAAGGTTATGCACATTTCCATCACCAAGATGGAATTTCTTCTATAACAAGGAATATCTCAAATTGTTTTTCAGTAACTATAACGTAGAAGGCATCATGATTCACAAGGAAAACAATCACCAAAAAGGGGATGCACAAAACACACCAGCAGTTGGGAATTCGAGTGAATTTTGGGAATAGGTTGAAATTACACAAGGGTCTTGTGTGCACCTTCCTTAGAAAAATCATTTGAGATAGTTGTTGTTGGGATTGACTTGAATCATGGATTACGTAAAGACTTCTTAGTTGAGGAACTATGCATACTCACTGATATTTATCTCTTCCTTCTCAATACCAACCATTCCAGTCGGGTCATTCCTCTTAGCTTCAAGATTCTCACACTTTTAACAAAGCTGTATATGAGTAACAAAGAATTCTCAGGTAATTTCCCTATTATGGTTATGGAACTACAGAGTTTGGTGTATTTGGATCTAAGATTCAATTTCTTTACAAGTCTTATTGCTGCAGAGCTCTTCAACAAGAAGGAGATGGATGTTATCTTTGTGAAAAATAGCTATTTTTAAGATAATATTCTAGACAACATGGGCAACTGTCCAATCTTTGTGGTGAGATTTGCCAATAACAAGTTGACTGGAAGCATTTCTAGCAGTGTTGGAAACATGGCCCACAGGTTGAGCGAGGTGTTGTTTCTCAACAATGAAATGTCTAGATTCTTTCCAGAGGAGACAAAGATGTTGGATCATCTCAATGTGTTAGATGTGAGATTTAATCACATAGGAGGTCAAGTTTCATTATCTTTTAGCTATCTTAGTAACATTGAGCTTCTCATTCTGGCTCATAATGAATTCTATGGATCCATTTCTGATGTGATTTTCTCTATAAGGAGCCTCCATAAACTTATTGTTTCCTACAATTATTACATAGAAAAGCATGCAAACTACCCATCACTTCCAAGTAGGGGAGTTCCATTTGATGATTCACATAACTACATTCCACATCGTCCTATTTAGCGATAATAACAAGTATGTGCTGCATTTCGTGCCCAACACAAGACTTGTATTGATATGTCTTTTTTTCATTTGCAATGTACTCTACCATCTCCCATTATATCACCACCACAATCACCTTCACCTAGACCTCTTCAACTACCTACTGTTAGACATTTTTCACCACCATCTCTTGTTTCTCTCATACTACCTACATTCAGATATGCATCCTGATTCTCCACCACCTCATGTTCCTATTGCAATTCCTACAATCAGGTATACATTTCCACCACCACCTCTAACCAATATAGTCCCTCCACGAATCCAAAACTATAACCCTCCCCCTCCTCCACCCTTCCATTAACTATTAAATGACATAGACACTTTGTTTTGAACTCGACATACAAGAAATAATTGTGTTTTGGGCAACAAAATAGCTTGGAGTTTGAACATAAGATTCAATGTACTATTTTTATAGAAGAGATGGCATATTACTTTCATTTAAGGATCTGATGGAAATATATAATTAAGAGATTCATGCCTTATCCACTACCTCTTGTGTGTGTCTAATCAACTAATAGGGATAACATCCTATTCATTTTGCAAAGTTGATAGGTATATTGCTATCTATTCATATATTGGTCTTTTATAAACACCTAGTTCAGGTGATGGTAAATGGTACCAAACTGTAATAAGTTTATGAACATTTTGTTATGTTACTAAAGAAAATTGAATCCAGTGATGCCATTTTGGTGTAGAACTGTAATAGTATGCAACTTGATTTTTATATTTTGTTTTAGTAGAACTAGAATGATATATGAATGGTTTCGATAAATTGAATTTGAATATATGAATGGCTTTGAGAAATTGATATTGAATTCGAATTTGCAAGTGGATATTGTGACCCCATTCAATTTTACTTAATAGACCCACCAAACTCAAAATTAATTATCCTAAATTTGTGTTAACTTAATCTTATCTCTTCAAAAATTATTAATTAAATCGTTATTATAAAATATAATATCATCAATGTTCTCATTCTCTTTACCTATCCTAACTATCATATCCTTCCAAAATTATCTGCCATGACCTAATGAGATTCAGGCACAACATGCCTTGCATTACACATCTGGAGAAACCCTAAGCCCTTCTCCCAATATCATACATTTTACATGAATTATGTTGCATATGAAACCCATCAAACTCAACCAACTTATAATCCAAGGCTATATGCCTGCCAAGATTTGAGCCTTGCTCTTTAGCATGGCAACACCCCTGTCAACCACTGGACCATGGTCCAACACACTAAAAATATCCTTTTTGTATTATGTATTTCATCAAATGTAACAAGAATTAAGTAGAATCTTAGTTTGCTGATCAAAATCTTACTCAATAAATTTTATCCACTGTAAAAAATTACACATTACCACATGTTCATCAATGAAAAAGAAAAGAAGTTCGTAAACCTAGTACGACCAATTTACTTAATAAATTTTATCCACTGTAAAAAATCCACATTGCCACATGTTCATTAATGAAAAAGAAAACAAGTTCGTAAACCTAGTACGACCAATTATTTAATTGTCCAGAGGTGGCCCTTGGCCCTCACACATCCTAAGCAGTAATTAGTGGCACATAATTTAAAACATAGTGACAACTACCATGCTCAATAGAGAACAAATAACACATCATCTAGGAAAAATGACCGTTATTTGATTTAAGCAGTGATAAAGGGATAATTCCAAGTAGTGAAATGAGTATTTATGCAACATTTTCATTGTTGAATTGACTAGTATGAGTTGGAATTTCATAATGTTGAATTTAAATACACTTGACTAAGAGTGACATGTAATATGTCATACCTAACTATATTTTAATATGATTTCAATAATTTTATGGTGACTATTTCATGTGCCTAGAAAATAGAAATGCAATAGGTAAATAATTATTTAATGATGGATAATAATTTCCTCATGCCATTGAAGTATAAATTTAGAAACAATTTACTCTTGAAACATAGGTGTAGAGTTTTCCAACCAATGCCTATTCTATATAGGAGATTTGTATCTCCTATTATATGACACATTTGAATTCCACTTTACAAAAAAAAAAATGCTTTGATAACCATAAATGATTTTTTCGGGAAAAGGGAAACTTGGGAAACAAAGTCCTATTTGACATTAGCTTCATTGTATAAGCAAATTCATACAAAAAAATCATAATTCAAAAGCCAAATTAATGTTTGCAACCCACACATTGTATACTAAAATAATAACATGGGGCTACTAGTTTGTAATTAGGGGCACATCCATCCCAAGTTGGGGGTGTCATGAAACCCATGAATATTTTATTTGGTGTCAACCTCCTAAGCTGATTGTAAAACCTCTTGAATCCATAGAAAATTAGGCTAAGGTCTCCTATCTTTTTCATATTTTTCAAATGAGAGAGGTTTTGTAAAGAATTAACAATTTGAAGCAAACTACAAGGCACTAGGGCATGCTTTTATCGTTCCATATCTTGAACTTATGGTATATGAACTTGGACCTTTGATCAAAGACATAAGACTCACTATATCATCACCTTATCAAAACTCTTGAATGCTAAGGTCTCTTATCTTTTTCAACTACAGAAGTATTCTGAAGCTAGATCAATATCTAAAATCCCTACATCTACTGTCATCAATCAATTAGTTTGGAGGAAGCCTCACACTCTTACCAATTTTGTCATTCGGTTGAAGCCAAATTACTAAACACCAAAAAGAAATCATCTAAGGGCTTGTCTCTACGACCTTTCAAGAACCAAGAAGAAGGACACCTTTGAGGTAGGGATCATGATTCATAAGGAAAATAAGCTTCCTCTCAGGTGAATTTTTCTTCAGTTCACTGCAGCCTGTAGCCTTGAAGGGCGGATTGGTTAGTTGAGAAATGTCGATAGAATGGACAATTTGAGGCAAACAACAAGGCACCACAACATGTTTTTTGGTTTCATTTTCTAAACTTATGGTATATGAAGGCGCCTCTAATAAAAGGCATAAAACTTGCTATATCATCACGTTGTATAACAATCCAAACACCTCCAAATTTGTGAGTCAAAAATTATATGTAAAATACTTTTATTGCAGAGGTAGAATGTATCTATAACCATTGAATAAGACACTTATATTTATATATATCTTTTATAGTCAGGTAGTTTTTACTAGGATCGTTGACAACAGAGTTTGACTTCTCTCCAAGCTAGACCTGTCCTCAGAGGAGTCAAGGCAACCTCGGTGTTCGTGAGGCTCATACAAGTGTCACAATGTCACTCATGGCTTCTCACAACATTCATTGCACATAGCATCTTTCTTGTAGTGATCAATATGAATTTTCCTCTTCTCATGATTCACCACTAGCCCTCAATAATCACAAGTTAAAACCATGCACGGGATGATGTTGAAGATGGAGAATTATCAGCCCTTATAACCAAATAATTATTGTATGCTCCTCAAACTCATTATTTCAAGAGGTTTGAGATTAACAATGGCGATGGTAGGGCTCGCCAAAAGTTTGTCTCCTGGATTTTGAAGGTAAAAAAGCCACCCAACAATTTAGAATTTCAATGCCCAATTACAAAATATAAATGGTGAATGCTTTGAAATGATACTAATGAATGTAGGTTCAAGGACATTACTATTTTCTTCGAGAGATAGCCCTGCTAGCTACAAACAACCTTGATCATTTTCTTTCTTGCACACAAGTTCAGGTAGTTGAAGGAGTTGCTAATATTTTTTGGATTCTACTAGCATGACCAAAGAATTTATAAATATATTGGGTTTATATAATCATTTATAAACATAAGCATGACCAAATCATTTATTGGGTTTTAAATCATGTTCTATGTAAAATAGTTGTAAACAACTTGAACGTTGTTTTGTTGAACACAACATAATTCATGGCCAACGCAGCTAGCATCGGTATCATGTTTTTCTTTGGCAACCAAGATGGAGCAACGCTAAGTTCCTCTACGTTTCTCCCTTCATGTTCTGATGGTAATTATAACTTTTATATCACTGTGGATTTTTCTTGTGTTTGAAATGGTAGCCTTATTTTGTGTTTGAAGGTAAGGGAAGATGAACATGTTTTCAAACCTCAAACTATTCAAAGAATGGAGTTGCTTTTGCTGAGTGCATTGAAATTGTGGATGAAGGTATTGACAACTCTTTCATATTTGCAATATGGTAGCCACATATTAGGTTTAGAGAAGCAACTTCATAGAGAGTTTATAACGTGATTCTATGAGCTTGATCTCTACACTATTAATGGTATGTATGTTTAAAGATATGTGTTTACTTACTTTTGTTATTGAGTCAAGAGAAGAAAGGTTTTGCAGACACCTTGGTGGGGTTATTTTTTGTTATTGTCTTGAGAGAGGCAAATTTTTTAGGCACTAGAAGAACATATTAATAATAATGTGAATGTTGGTGAAAACAACATAGATTATGCCAATGTTTCTGTAATATTATGTTAATGGTGTTGTAAACAGAACATATATGCCAATGTTTCTATAATATTATTTAAATGTCGGTGTAAGCAACACACATTATTGCATTGTTTATGTTTCTGGCACATATTATGTCAATGTTTCTATAATGGTGGTGTACACAAAGGTAGTGACCATCTAACTAACATGATGTCGTGACCTTCTTCGTAACATAATGTGCATTTTTTTGATGAATATGGCTCTCTTGCTAACAAATTGCACATTCATAGCAATGCTCATTGATCTAACAAAATGTTCATTGGTTGAAGCTGAACATGTATGCTTTCTTGTCTTCGTCATTGTGGGACATTTTGACTTGGTGTGTGTGAATAAAAGTGAATAACGAACTAACATAATGTTAAATTGGTTGAAGATGAACATGTGTTTTTGGTTATTCTTCCTCCTTTGTGGTACTTATGAAATGGGAGTGTGTGAATGACAATAAATAATGAGTAGTTTGGTAGTTCGTTGGTTGAAGATGAATCTATGTACTTGGTTGGACTTTCCCCTATGTTAGCACATTTTGACTAGGTGTGTGTGAATAATAGTAAAGAATGAATAGTGTGGTACTCCATATTGAAGAATTTGGAACTAATAACATACTAATATAATGTTGGCTGGTCACTAATGAATATGTGTTTTCTTTTTGTTCCTTGTTTGGAAGACTTGTTGAGGTACTTGGCCTTTCTAGTTTGCAGGATTTGCTAAGTGGGTTAGTGCCTAAATCATAGTTAATGAAAAAATGTGTGGGACTGGATGCTTGGTAATTTGGACTATTTGAATTGAATTTAGTACTCTCCTCTCCTCTTCTGTGCTACTGCTGAGTGCCAAGTCTGCTCTCTGATAGTGGAACCAAGTTACCAACATCCTGGAATAAACTTGCTTGTCAATAAAGACAGATGAACAAATGGTACATAAATGTAGATTTTCATGTAGATTCACAACTCATGTAGTGTACTAAAACACAAGACAAGAATCTACTCTACTCTTTGAACAAAGAAAACCAAGCATTGATGAAAAAAATAATTAACAAGAGGAAGATAATGAAAGGCACATAACACAATTGTTTCTCTGGGGAAAACACCTACTCAAAACCCCTTTATTTCATTAATCAGAAATCTAAGTGATAATACAAGGCTTTTTCTCCCAAGAACAATTCCACACAAGTATGATCAATTCTCACCTCACAAGCCCGCACTGACCAACACTTAGCCAATTTCTACTGCCTATTGAGCACCTATTTCCTTGTGCAATTCCTGAGAGGAATAACCCATATTTAATTAAGAATTCCTTCTTCCATAACTAGGCAATCTAAAACTAGGTCCTCTTCTGATTTCTTGCATGATCTATATGACTTAGATCATTCTACAACTAATAGTACATTATCCCTGCACTTTAGTCTTAACTCAGTCTTTTTCTGAACTGACATGCATGAGTTTTTGAAGAGGGAATATTCAGTTAGCTAGAGTAGCAATGAGGATGCATCATTCCACCAACTCACTACTAGGCCTCTACTAGTTCCAAAAATAGTTAGAACTAGTTTAATCGACCACAACTCAATTGAACTGATTTATCTAATTACAACTCAAATAAACTCATCCTGGACCCCTAAAATTTATGTAGAACATATACATGAATACAAAAATACTTCCAACTCGAAATTCCTAAGCTAATTAAGTCAATTAAATTTAATTAACTATCTACAAGTTTTTATGAGAATAGAATTATATTTCAATTCAAAGTTTAATTCAAGGACAAATTAAACTGGAATTTCTTATTTCCATTTCTTGACAAAAAATGAGACTAATTGTCACTTCAGAGGAGGCCCACTTTCATTTGATGTCAATAAATAGGGCGAAGGATGAGGTATGTTAGGCACAATAAGGCCTTATAAACTATTTCCTTAAGACTCTATGCACAGTACGTACTGGCACATAATTCCTAGCAACAAAGTAAACAGCTAAGGTGGTCAAAGACTCATAACACCTTAAAATGTATAGCCCATTTTAAAGCCAAAATTTTGCCCAATAGTATCCATGTTCCTAATGATGAAATTCATGTAGTTTATTCAGTTCCTAGTGGACCAATCTGATTTCCTCAGTAGTCTAATGGGTTCACTCAGTATAAATGACTGAGGTTGAGGCTATAGCATACCTAGTTGTTGTTTGTTGTCATTCAATTGAAGAAGACACTGACTCCTGTCCTAAGTATGAATGTGGAACAAAGGATTCAGGAATGGCTCTTTTGCTGCAAAGATGGATCTTTCTTTATAAATATGGCTCTTTGGAAAATTGCAGTTCTTCTCCAACCAAGTGAAAAAAGAAAATGATTCAAACTAAGAGGGAAAAATATAAGTCACCAAGCCTGTCGATGCCATTATTATTGTTGAATCAAACTCAACAACCTCTAGGCTCTACCTCTCTTACCATTAATCCTCTTCAATGCTACAACAATCTTTGATTCTGAAAACAACATTAGTGAGAGTCCCTCAGCCCTGTCGAGTCACTAGTAACACTCATGAGCCACAACTGAGTCCCAGGTTATATTAAAGTTTAGGAAGTTGAGATGAATCTAGCCAGTAATGAGTCACCACTATCAGTACCACCTAGTCCACCTCGACACTGACCAGCGGTGTAGCACATTACTGCTCTTCTAAAAGTGTAACTTTAATAATAATAATATCTACCACTCTCCGCACTGACTGAGTGGTAATTATCTTTAATATCTGAGATTCTGAATATGTAACTTGTGAGTCACTAAGTTGCTATCAAAGACAAGTCAGATTTCAGTGAAACTAGAATTAAAAAAAAAATCAGCGTTAGACAGCCCTTCTTAAAACATTTTATAATATTATTCCATTTTTTTTTTTAAACTGGAAAAACTCAAATTTTAATTTTTTTTTTTACTAGGAAATTTTGTTTCCTACTTTTGTGACATGCTAGAGGCCTTTTGATGGGCTATGACTTGTTCAATTTTGAACACTGCGCACATAGCAACAAAAGACACTAAATTTTCTCGACTAACCAAAACAATGGAGTATCTGGGTAAATTAAATACAAATTTCACCAGAAATCTTTCCTGGATGAGAACTCGTCACACACAACTCTAACGTTTTCAAAAACCTTAGTGCTTAGATACCAAGAAAAAAAAACATACAAAAAACTTATTGTGAAAAGTCTCACACACCATAAGATGTTTGCCTCACTCATTATTTATAGTGATACAAATGCAACGGAAACTCTAGTACAATGAGAGGTGCTGTAATAGCTAGCATCAATGGCTAAGTAGTCTCATTGCCTCCTCAATACACCTTTCTAGTCATTAAAGATTTTATATCATTCTAACTTTATTGATTAAAGCCATGAAATTATTTTTTTCCTACATTTAGGTGAATTTGGTAACTATGCATCAAAGCCATGAAATAAATATAAAAATGTTTTAATCATTTATTTATAATATTGTTTCATTACAATTTTATTTATTTATTTTTCTTTTAAATTCAATAAACTAGATAAAATATTAAAATTACAGATAGATAATTCTAATATATGTTTTATCTAACTCTTCAAAATTCTTTGGCCCCAAATTTGTATGTTAGGGAAAATGAAGAAGCTTGATAGTGGAATAATGATAAGTGTACCTGTAATAGCTTTAGTGTTAGCGGTGATGGTGGGGATTTCTATTTATTTGAAGAAACCACCTAATGTAGGTTATGAAGGTATATTTTAAAATGAGTCACACTCATATTGAGCCAAGAGGTTCATTTCACAGCTTAGTATGAAGGAATGTGTAAGTTTCCTCATCTCTTCGTGCCCCTTTAAAATAAAAATTATGTTCTAAATAAGAAAATAATATTGGTTAGAAAAAAAATGAATATGTTGTAAAGTAATTAGAAGTAAAACAAATGTGTGAATGCATGTTTAAATCTTATACTTTTAAAAAATATTTCAACAAGAGATGTCTATATCAACTTCATATATATCTCAATATAGAAAAAATTAAGCTTTTATGGTTAATTTCTTTTTTTGGTCTTATATATAGTCTATTTAACTTTGAAAATTAAAATTTAAACAATGAGAAATAACACATTGTATTCTTTACTCTAAATTCGATCTTTCTCAACTTATGTTAGATCCATACTTAAATAAATCTATACTAGTTTTAGAATAAATCATAACAAAAAATTCCCCTTGTGAAAACATCTAAACTTTGATATTTTGTGAGATTTATAGAGATTGCACTTACATGTGAAAATGAAAATAATAATCCCCCTCCTCTCATTTTAGAGGGTATCGCCATTGAACATAAATATTTGAGAGGGAGAAATGTCATAAACAAGTGGAATCAAGAGTGAGAGAAAATGGAGTGGGGTGATAACAAATGTATCCTACTTCAAGTGGGAAGATGACTTAAACTTCCAAAACATCCATCCATGTATCCTACTTCAAGTGGGAAGATGACTTAAACTTCCAAAACATCCATCCATGAACCCGTAAAGAAGCTCACTCATCATTATGATTCAAGTGGGTGAAGCCAATGTTAAGTCTTTGGTGGATTTCGTACAAAATTGACAAAAATATAGTGTTGAAAAATGCCAAAATGTAAAATAGTAAGACTAAAAAAATTTAAGCTTTGGATTTTATATTTTTCAAGTTTTGTTTATCTCTCTCTTTATGTGTGTGATAGAAATATTTTACTGAACATGAGTATTGACATATTTTATCTATGATCCACATTGAATTTTTTTATCATAAGTGGTATGTTTTGAAAGGGGCTTATTAATTTTATGATAAAAAATAAAATTAATTATATATCTAGATCCTATTATTTTTATTAGGAACTAATTGATTTTTTTAATTTCAATTACTTTTTTCCAACATTGAAATATTTTATTATGGTGTGTCTGTTTGTGTAACTAATTTTGACATAAATTAGTTTGTATAATTATTCAAACAATTTATTTAAATGTTTTAAAGTATTTTTAAGAAGTATAAGAATTATACATGTTGTTCATCTCTCTCTAAATTGAAACAAAATGTATCTCTCTCTATATAGTTGAGAATTGTTTTAAGATGAACAAAGTTTAAATCAAAAACTCCCTAGTCTTATTATCACAATGAGATAGTGAAACAATGTGCTCACAAAATTAAAATAAAGTTTGAGTTTTTATGTTTTACACTTTTTTGGTACTTTATAGTGTAAGAATAGATAAGAAAATATTAATATCAGCTAATGAAGAGAAAATATATATATATAAAATACAATGAATTAAACTTAAAGAAGGCGAGGAGCTAATGAGAGTTAAGAAGCCTTAAGTTTAAAGCATAAGATGATGTAAATACAAGAGACAAAGCAACAAGCTAATCAATGATCAGACTAAGGTCTTAAATTTTGGAGAGCATAAGTTAATGTAAACAATAAGAGGAGTTGCTAAATAAATATCACTTTTAATGCAAAAAGATATTAGGTAATAACATTGGAGACCAAAGAGTTGTTCTTATTGAAATTGAACCAACTGTAGGGAAAACCCTAAAAAGGAAAGCTTCTATGGAAGCTCTTGACCACCGTTATCACATACCACTGCAACATAAATATTATCATATATAATAATCCAAGAACAAGCAAGAATGAAAACTAATTCAAATACTTTGCGCAAGTGTAGTTGTGGGAAACTTTCTTTCTACAAATAAATAGCCATTGGTACTCTCAAAATATAGTCAAATATTCAAGCAACAATAAATGAATAAGAAAAATACGAGATACTTGTAAGATTTTTAGGAATTTCAGTGGAATCACCTAGTTTTTCACCCCTTGGTGAAACAAGGTTTCTATCACTTTTAGGATTATCCTCTAACTTATGAGAAATTGTAATCATCAAAAACTTATAGCATGCCTTTATTTTCACAACTTCCTCTTTTTCCTTCATAGATCTCTCCTCTTTTTAAAGAGGCCTGAAACAGTTTTGCAAGTTTTCAAGTTTAGAAGATTATATTAAGTTTGTTTCTAATGAGGTTGATTAGATAGCGAATGGAAAGACATTAAGGTTTTGTAAAAAAATGGTTTAAATTAATATTTGAATCTGGTAGGTGGGATCCTCTCTTTTCCTTATTCTATTAGGCTCTATAACCTTTGTCCCAAAGCAAAAATGGATAAGAAATCTGACCCCAATAATTGGTTCATTCCATAAAGTTTGGTCCATAATAATAAACATAAACCATTGTAGAATTGAGGCTTCTGTGATCCATTAAAGCTGTAAGAAGAGCTTCGGCGAAAATCACATATAGGAAGACCTTTGTCGACGCGTTTCGAACCAACTAGTGTGGTTCATCGTCAGGACAAGTTGAGGACATAGATCCAGCTTAGCATGTTAAATAGTCTGAGCAGAGACTCCAACGGCTAACTCTGAAAAACGGCTAATTTTGACTGCAGGACCTAGGTCAAAATTATATTAGTTAATTTAATATTATTGTTATTATCATTTTAATATTAATATTATTAATATATTATTCTATTTATGGGAATAAGTAAAAATACGTAAAAATAAATAAATAATAAGGGACTAGTACCCAACAACAAATTATTTATTTATTCAAATTAATATACTAGCCTTAGGTTGCTATAGTTAAATAATTTTACTGGTTCCAAAGTTATTATTATTATTTCATGTTTTCTTTTATGGAAATAATTTAAAGTAGGTAAGTGAATATATTAAACTAATGGTAAGTTTATATAATTATTAATATAATTAGATGTATATAATTTAATACAATAATAATGTTAGGTTGTTAGGAAACGGTAATATATTATACATAAATATGTAAATATATATATTCGATAGTTAAGGAGAAAATTAAGATTAATAATTTTTAATGGTTAGTTTAACAAGGTGAGTAAGATGTTTATTTAATTAATTAATTATTCTTAAAGTTATAAGTTTGTTAAGGTGAAAATTAAGATTAATAATTTTAAAGGTTAGTTTTAAAAAGGTGAGTAAGTTGTTTATTTAATTAATTAATTATTCTTAATGTTATACCAATTTTTATTTGTTTATAAAATTTTAATTTGTTATTATAATTATATATATAATATATATATATATATATATATATATATATATATATATTATATATAAAAGAATGAAAATAAAGTAAAAATAGAAAAATAAAATTAAACTAAATCTCAAAATCCATCATAAATAAAATGATAATAAACCCAAGAATAAATGGTAAGTATTAATTAAACAAGCTTTATCAATACATTAAATAAATCAATACCACTTAATCATCCAATAAAATTAAATTAAAACTCAATAATCCATAAATCTAAAAATAAAGAAGAAGAAGAATAATACAAGCATGGTAATCATACAAACAATAAAAAGGATATAGATAATAATATGAAATAGATAACGAATCACTAAGACAAGGCAGGGATCCAACATCTACTTACCTTCCAGCCACCATCTATGTTGAGATTGCTAGGCCTTCGCTCAATTTCAATAGCTTCCCTCAATTTGCGATGGTGGAACTGAGCAACTTTGGCAATAACTTTGGCCTCCTCAATACAGACATGGTGCTTGGTCTTGTCCACATGCTCTGCTAAGGCTGAAGATTTTGTTCTTCCATGCCTTAGGTCGGCTGCATGTTCGCAAATCCTCTGTTGGATGGAGCGCCATGTTTCCCCGATATAGGGAGTCCCACATGAACAAGGGATCAAATAAACACCCTTCATGTCTTTAGGATTAATAAGGTCTTTCACCGATCGAAGGGAATTACGAATGGTTCTGAGGGGTCTGAAGGTTGAGGGAATATCAAACCTCCTAAGGATTCGAGCAATCTTGTCCGTGGTCCCTTGGACATAGGAAAGATGGACACCTAGACGGTGCTCCCTAGGTTCTTTCTTAATTAACGCATTTCTAGAGGCTTTAAGGAAAGCCTTCCGACCTAGGCGCCTACTATATCTGTTTTCCTCAAAGACATCAAGGAGATGGGATCTCTCTTTACCTAGCTCTCATTATCCGATATCCTAAGGGCACGAGTAGCCAGGGTATTAAGAACACCCATCTTCTGCGCTGGGAAATGATGGGAATCAGCATGAAGATACTGCTTAGTGTGCGTTTTCATATGGAACACCGAGTGGGAGAGAGAGTCGTCCTTCTTCCTAGTAATAAGAATATCCAGGAAAGGGAGGCTACCATTGACCTCTTTTTCCATGGTGAACTTAATAGCCGAGGACTGACCATTGAGGTGATTGAAAAAACGATCAGCTCTTCATGGCCATGGGACCAGATGACGTTGGTGTCATCTACATACCTTTTCCAAAGCTTAGGACCGAGACGAGCTGAAGCAAGAGCCTTGGCTTCGAAATTTTCCATAAAAAGATTCGCTACAATCGGGGAGAGGGGGGAACCCATGGCAACACCACAGATCTGCTCAAAGAACTCACCCTCGAAACAGAAGAATGTGGAAGTGAGACATACCTCAACCAGATGCGCGGTGTCCGAATCTGTTAGGCGATAGATCACTTCCATGGCCTCCTTAATAGGGATGCAAGTGTACAGGGAGACCACATCAAAGCTAACCAGAATGTCCTCAGGGTCAAGCTTAATATCCTTAAGCTCCATGATGAAGGACGCTGAGTCCTTTACGAAGGACTCCGTGAGGCCAACGAAGGGCTTAAGCTTAAGAGCCAGAAACTTGGCTAGAAGGTAGGTCGAACCACCAATGGTGTTGACGATAGGCCTCAAAGGGGCCCCTTCCTTATGAATCTTAGGCACCCCATAGATTCTAAAAGCGATGGGATTGCTCTCAATGAGCTTGCGGGACAGGGAACCCACTGAGTTACTAGACTTGATGGCGAGAGCCACGTTCTTAGAGATTTTTTTTAGAGGGTTCTTGGCCAGTTTTTAATAACTGCCGCTGTTATGAAGATGATCTAACATCTTCTTGCGGTAATCCTCTTTGTTGAGGATGACCGTAGCCCCTCCTTTGTCCGCTTTAAGAACAACAATATCTTCATTCTGATTTAGGGACCTTATGGCATAGAACTCCTCCTTGCTGAGGTTCCTCCGAGGGGGTTTAGCCTTCCTAAGGATGACAACACGGTCCTGCCTAATAGTGTCCTTGACATTATCCAGCAAATCCCTAATTCCATGCTCTAATTCATAACAAAAACATGACCATAAACTTCCTTATTCGATTAGGCTCTATAACCTTTATCCCAAAGCATAAACCCACATAATTGGTTCATTCCATAAATCTCCAACCACACTAATAAACATAATCATGTCATAACAAAAACATGACCATAAACTTCATATGATAGGCTCTATCCCCTTTCCTTAAGGAACTTCTGATTTTGATTCTTTATTAATGAAGTATATGAAATCTTATTTTATCAATAAAGATTTTTTGTTTTCTTATTTTCTTTCTATATATATATTCTAAATTTATCAATGCTTGAAAAAATCAAATTCCTTTCAACGTGATTTTTTCTCATATTTTCCATTAAAAAAATTTGCACTTTAAAATTTTTTATTTTCTCCCTACTTAGTAAGTCCAACCAAAATTTTCTCACACTTAATAAATCCAACCTTAAAATAAGATAAACCAAGAATAATAATATACCTTTAGGTGTGATTATTGATCGACCCAATTCTCAATGGTGCAGGAGAAACCACATATTTTATCGTTGTGTAATGTAGGTATTGATAAACTCCACACGGCACGACGTCTTATGGGAGACCGTGGGATGGTTACTGATTGCAATAAACGCGCTTTTAATCGTGAAACCATGGGTTGTGAATGACTTATATGGCTTTTGCCGGGGAAATGTTCAAGTCACAGCGTTTGCAATGGCCATAGCTAAGGGAGTTTCGCTGGCATTCATGGCGGTGTTTTCCTGTTGCGTTGTACAAGGTAATAACTGCAAAAGTGCGAAGGGAGTTTCTCTAGCATTCATGGCAACTTTATGCAGTCGGGTTATACAAGGTACTAACTGCAAATTGGATATTTAAGTATGTTGAAGAGTCTAACCTTATTGCTGTATTTGTTATCCTCGCAGGAGCAGGAGGTGTGACCATTGAGTTTCTGAATGAGTGCCCATTCGAAGTTTGGCCAGCCGCAACACAAATGCACGGCCATAGAATGCTGGGCACAGGACAGTCGTGGAAGATTCCACTCACTGCCGGGTCGACAGATAGCAGATTTTGGGGGTGCACTGGGTGTGTCTTCCCAATGTCCTGCGAAACCGGGGTGTGCGAGAATGTACAAAACATTACACCCCCGGTGACTATGGTTGAGTACAGTGTCAATGAAGCCGAGAATGTCGACTTCTATAAAATCTCTCTCACTGGCGGATTCAACATTCCAATTTCGTTCAAACCCTCTAACTCTAAGTGCCAAGCGATCGCTTGCAGCAGCAACATAACTGCCAATTGTCCCGCAGAATTGAATCTGTCGGGCGCATGCATGAGCGCCTGCACTGTTTACAATACATCCCAATATTGCTGCACTGGGGATTACAGCGGGAATAATTGCCGTCCCACTAATTATTCGCGTTTCTTCAAGACACAATGCCCCCAGGCCTACAGCTCTCCAAGTGACGACTCCAGCAACAGGACGTTCAGTTGCCCCGCAGGCACTAACTACACAGTCATTTTTTGCGGCGATGCCACTTCTTCCCCCTCTATGGCTCCTCCTGAGGCCCCTTCTGGTACTGAATCTCACCAACTAAAAGCAATTTCTTGTGGGTCCATATAGCCATGAAATTATTCATTTAACCTCTTTTGACATTCAAGGTTTTGTAACCATGAAATTATGAACAGTTTTGAAAATAGCAATTTGTTAAATGATGTTTGAAAAGTAACTCCAAATTGGGTCATAACTGCAAATTGGATATTTATGTATGTTCAAGGCTCCAACTTTATTACTGTATTTGTTATTCTCGCAGGAGCAGGAGTTAGCACAATTGAGATCCTTAATGAGTGCGAATTCCCCGTTTGGCCAGCGGGGGGAATGTACATATCCGATGATTATGTGCGGCTGGACAGAGGAGAATCGTGGACGATTCCACTCACGGGCGGTCGGACAGGTGTCGAAATTTGGGGGCGCACTGGGTGTGTGGAGTGCACAACAGCGGAGTGCTGGAGTGAAAAGCATTGCGAAAGCGGGCAATGCAAGGGTGTACCAAACTGTGAAGGACTTACGCCCCCAGCGACTATGGTTGAGTACTATCAAGGCCCCAACCTCGACTACTATTTCATCTCTCTCGTTGGCGGATTCAACCTTCCAATTTCGTTCATACCCTCTAACTCTGATTGCCAAGCGACCGCTTGCAGCAGCGACATAACTGTCAATTGTCCCTCAGAATTAAGGGCCGATGGTGGATGCATGAGCGCATGCACTATTTTTAATACATCCCAATATTGCTGCACTGGGGATTACGACGGAAATAAATGCCGTCCCACTAACTATTCGGGTTTCTTCAAGACGCAATGCCCTCAGGCCTACAGCTATCGAGATGATAACGAAAGCATCATGTTAACTTGCGCCGCAGGCACTAAGTACTATACGGTCGTCTTCTGCGGTGCTGCCGCTTCTACCCGATCTCCAGCCGCTTCTTTCCCCCCTGTGGTCGTTTCTGTTGCAAATTCTTCTGGTATGGAATCTCACTAAGTAGAAGCAATTACTTATGGGTATAGCTGTTCTTTATTTCTTCAGCTTTAAGATTTAAACTATTTCCCGCACGCCATATTGTCAAAACACAAGCACTATGCGCCACAGCAACACAAGACACTCAATTTTCTCCACTACAAATTTACCCAAACATCTCTTCTGGATGAGAACTCCTCGCACACGGTTCTCACGATTGCAAAAAACCTAGTACTATGATAATAATAAATATAAAACTTACAAAAACATACAGAAAAAGAAACTCTTTCTATTAATAGTAAAGAAAGTGATTATAACAGAAAACATGTATCAGTGTTTCCACTAAAAACAGGGCAGGTTAAAAAGAGAAACTTCAGTCTTAGATGTAACAGAAAAACTGCTTTGAAAGCCTTGCATAATCCATTATCACAGTAAAGAGATTCTTCCTACAAACCAACTGATAAAAAGCCAAGAGAAGTAAAAGATAGACATCAATACAAATACTAATAAGTGGATCTGAAAGGCTCCAGTGATCCAAAGAAAAGTGGAAAGATGATGATACAGGGAACCCTGCAAACAGACGTGGAGAGAAACATCATCCAGCGATCAAATCCATCCAATCCATCGAAAGGCTAGAAAATAGAGAGCTTCGACGGGGAAAGTTGAGATCTTAAATCCGAATTTGTCCTTTCTCCTGTAGGATGCTGTTTTCAAAATACTGGAAAGAGATCAGTCAGTCCCCCGAAGAGCAGCCTGCTTTAGATAATTGGTTTGCTTCACCATTTTGTGTTCGGTAGATGTGTGAATGTGTGAAATAGAAAGGCTGTGGAATTCAGGGATCAGGGATCTAATTTTAGATTTCCAAGGCTCAGGGAGAAGAAGCTAGGCTGTAGAATTTAAAGGATCAGAGTTCTAATTCTAGATTTCCAAGACTCCAGAGAACTCATATTTGCCCGACGGAGAGAAGAAGTAACCTCTCATATTTGACCGACGGAGAGAAGAAGTAACCTCTCATATTTGCCCACTCAATTATAGACTTGGAATCTCAAAAAAGTGAGCTCCCGTAAACCAAACCAGCCAGATGGCACAATGTAAGATCTCCCGAAGAAGGCCTCCCTTTATTTACAGTGCAACAAATGCAGCCGAAACTCTGCGTCTAGGATCTCCCGGAGAAGGCCTCGCCCTTTATTTATAGTGACACAAATACAGCGAGACGCGCTATAACAGCTACCATCAGCAGTTATGTAGGTGCACTGTATCTTCGATACACCTCTTTTGACAATCAAGGGTTTGTATCATCCTAACAATTGAGCCATGAAATGAATATATAGAATTACAATAAAATTTACATGACCAGTTTTACCATAATTTATTTATGTTGTTTCAGTCTGCAATTTTTTTAATGGTGTTTCCAAAAGAAATTATATTTTTGTTTGGGAAATTCAATAAATTATGTATGATAGTCAAATTTCGGATCTAGAATTTCAATTTGCTTTCCACCTGTCTTTACATTATAACATCACTTGTATCTCTTTAATTTTTTTTTGACCTTGTTTGTTAGCAAAAACGAAGAGGCTTATAATCGGAATAACCATCAGCGGAGCTTTAATAGCTTTAGCAATCATGTTGGTTATGGCTGTTTATTGGAAGAAATTCAAGACTAAGCAGAATCTCAACGAAGGTTAGGAAGCAACTTGAAGTTCAGATATATTTTAACATGAGTCATACTGTGAATTTTTACCCTGTAAAAACACTTCTTTGATATACTGTAAATTTACAAGGATTGCAGACTACTTGACAATTATGCACCCAAATCCAACAAAACTCCGTGCCTTTAAGCTGGAAGAGATAATGGAAGCCACACAAAACTTTAATCAAAAGATTGGACAAGGCGGATTTGGATCAGTCTTCTTTGGTAAATTGGGAGAAAGAAAGAATATCGCTGTAAAAGTCCTCTCATTGTTCTCTATAGAAGGAGTTCACCAATTCCAGAATGAGGTAATTCTAGGGTTTTTGAATCATAATATTTTTAATTATATCGACATTATTATATGTGTGTATAATAAACTTGAGTGGTTTCACTTGATAAAACAGGTTGATCTTCTTTCTAAACTCTATCATAAGAATTTGGTTTCTCTACTCGGATTCTGTAATCAATCGAAAGAGGTTATGCTTATATACGAGTATATGTCTGAAGGGTCCTTACGGGATCACCTTTATGGTAAATATGTTACTAAACAATAACAAATATTGTTATTGTTTGATTGAGTTGTTGTATACACTAAAAATAATTCCAAAAATACGTTTAAAAAAATGCATATCTGATCTGAAATTGTTTTCCAGGTAGTAGCGCAGAGCTTTCCCCTCTAAATTGGAAAACAAGGCTCAACATAGCTTTAGATGCAGCGCAAGGTAAGTCTTTAAATAAATTAGTACACAGTACATCTATGTGATACAAGGTTGGTACATCTATGTTATATATCTACTTTCGATCTTACATTCCAATAAATAATGTTTTAAGAATAATTTTCATGTGATCCACCTCCTCTTTGTGTTGAAAGGACTGGAATACCTGCACAAGGGTTGCACTCCAAAGATAATTCACAGGGATGTTAAGTCTGCCAATATCCTTTTAGACGCCAATATGAATGGAAAGGTTGCCGATTTTGGTCTCTCGAGGATCTCAGAGCCTTCTTATACTAACACCACAGTAAAGGGAACAATAGGATACCTCGATCCAGAGTATATATTGATATGCCCTCCTCTCTCTGTGCAATATTCTTGATATTGTACAAGTTCTGTTAATTTTCTGTTTTTCTGTTGGGTATGTTGTGCAGTTATTTCCGGACTCAAATGTTGACTGCGAAGAGTGATGTATATAGCTTTGGAGTGGTGTTGTTGGAAATCATATGCGGCAGATCCCCAATAAATGCAAATCTGGGTGAAGAGGAGCTTAACCTCATTCAATGGGTAAGGAATCAGATTAACATTAATCAGATTTACGATTTTTAATCGTCACTCACCAAAAATAGATATTATGTTGACGTCATGTATAGGTGAAAGGGTATGTGAATATGGATGAAAACGCTGGCGACATAGAAGAAATTATAGACAAGAGGTTGGACGGAAAGTACGAGATGGGATCGATAGTAAAGGTTGCGAGAGTAGCGCTTAGATGTGTGGAGGGTACACCATCTTGTAGGCCCAGCATGTCTGAAGTAGTGGGAGAGATAAAAGATGCCATCACATATGAAAATGAGAATAATAGTCCCTCCCCTCTCATTTTGGAGGGTGTTGAACGTATCGAACATGGAGATTTGCAACTGGCCGATCTCCAACCACGGGCAATGTCCAACCGGGCGATGGAGTGGGCTGATAACAGCTCTAACATACCACAAGTAGGGAGATGACTTAAAACTTCCAACATATCCATCAATGGACCCGTAAAGCAGTTCGCTCATTTCTGTGAATCAGGCCCGTCAAGACAATGTTGCTTTTCCTGTTTTAGATGACTGTTTTATATGATTCGTAGGCTATTGATATACATTTTCATAAATATATTATGAAACATTTTAATTCTATCTTCGTTGATTTTTCTCTGTAGTTTTCAAAGATGTACATATTTATATTTCTTTCCACTAGAAATTGTGATTTCGCTTGGATATTAAACTTAAACAATTTAAATTTATAATCTAATATTTTTAATTATTAAACCTATACCAACTATATTATCAAAATTATATTTTTAATTAGTAAACTTATCAACTTATATTATATTAATCAAATTATAACATACTATTTGATAATTAAATTCTTTTAAAAATGATAATTACATTTTTTTCTTCGTATTTAATTTAATTAATTAAATTGCTATACAAAAGTGCATTCATTTATATCTAAATAGGGAAGAAACATAACTTTTTTATTAAAATTTAACCCTTTATAAATTAATATAAGTTTTAATTCAAAATTAATCTTTTAAATATTAAGAATATTGAAACCTTGGATCAAATTTTGAGTGCAAAGTATAAAATTTAGAAAAAAGTTTGTAACTTAATAAATTTGGCCTATCTTGTTAAGTGATAGATTAATGGTTAAAATGAGTTGGTATATGTATATCTATATATATATATATATTTTCATGGTTTAAATTGTATTTTTGAATATATAAATGGATTGAAGATATTGAAAATCCCTTTGACCACTTGGATTGTGTAGATGATGAGGCTAAATTTTGCATTTCCAATCGATCTTCGCTAGATTTCATAGAAAATTGCTAAAAAAACTTATACCTAAAAAAGACCAAAATGTAAAATACTAAGAATATTTAAAACATTTAAACATCATATTTTGTTTTATTTTATTTTAATCAAAATTTGATAGAGATATTTAAAAACTCTAGTTGTTTAATTTGTAGAATTCAAGTATGCCCTATGTTTTTCAGGGTGTTGAATCCATTTATGCGTTGAAAATGTATTTTAAAAAACAAAAAATCACATTTTTACTTGAGATTGTATCATGAAAATGACTATTTCTTCTGTAAGTTGCACAATCTATTTCTTTATATATAATTTTTCATTGTTTGAATAATAATTTTGAATACTATATAGAGTACGTAACTTCAAAAATATGGAAGCATGAAAAAGATTATTCTTCCTTGAAATTTCAATTCTTGTATCCCAGGATTACCATGAAAAAGACTATTTCATCTATAAGTTACGCAATCTCTCTCTCTATATAATTTTTTATTGTTTGAATAATAATTTTGAACACTCTATAAAGTACACAACATCAAAAATCTCTAGAGATTCCCTTGAAAAATATTGTTCCTTCTATAAGTTAGAAAATACACACAGATATAGATATTATTATAATTTTTTAATTTTAAATACTATATAAAACACATAACCTAAAAATACTTTATTAGATTTAAGGGAAGATCGACACATTAATATACAAAAAAATAAAACAATACATTTATATTTCTAGATTAAAGTAGGCATAATTCAAATTAGTTTATATATATACACTTTTTTTTATGTTATAGGTTTATTATATAATATTTGAGTGCTATGTATATATAATTGTGAGTTAATTTATGCATTTTTTTATTGCTTTAACTTCAATGAAACTTAATTCAAAGCACTAAAATAGATAAATAAATATAAGAATTTGAACATTAAATTTATGATATATATTAAATTGAAATATAACTCTTAAATGCAATTCTACACCATTTTAGGGTTCTTCTACTAGACATATCCTTGCAATTTTTATTTAAATTATGTCTCAA
>APFE031083780.1:27313-55529 GCA_000404065.3 Pinus taeda
TAAAATATTATAAATTAGTTTCACAATATGAGTGTTATGTATATGAACACAAGTAAATGTGATAAAAAATGTCACTAATTCGTTTTTTCATTAGATTATATTTAACTTCCTCAATAAATTTTAAATTATTAGTATATTCAGTATATTCATTTTCATATTGCTGATATTTTTTTTTAATGAAATGTAATTATATGTAAAAAGATAAATACACTTCAGGTTAAAAATATAAGGCATTTTACCTAATAAAATAAATTATTTTTCATAACATGTACCATTTTATTTTATTTTTTTCATAACATGTACCATTTTATCTAATTAATTTTATATTCTCTACTCTTAAATGACCCTTATTTTCTAGAGTTAAATTCATTTTCAATATTAAAATAGAATTTAAAGAAATACATTAATTATTCAAATCCTAAATAATATATTTATTTGATATGAAGATGTTATTTAATATTTCAATAAATTTAATATTAATTTTATATGTTCCTTCTTATTTTAGGATTATCTACCATATGATTTAGAATTATCATCCTTTCCTAAACACTTAAAATATATCTTAACTATTTAACTTTATTGATTATATTATTTATAATGATAATAATTCATATTAAAAATGATTATTTAAGAACACTAAATTATTATATCATAAATTAGGTTGACAATATTAGAGTATGTGTTATATATCTAATTGTGAATATATGTATATGTGGTAAAAATGTAGCTAATTCATTTCTTATTTTTATTTTCATTATAATTAACATTGCTTTGTTTAATTAGATACCATTTTGTGTTTATTTTAAAAAATATATGTATCAACTCCATTTTGAGCTGGACAAAATCACACTTCCCTTAATCTGGACTATAAAATGTGCTTATAGGTGCCATTATTTTACATTTTGTGAAACATTGTTTCTAAAATCTTTAATTTTTTTATTTTTTTGGTTATTTTCTTAAATTCTCATTTTAAATTTTTAATATAATTTATAATTCAGAATTTAAAAGTTATTGAGTAAACATAAAATATATTAAAATAATATTTTCAGATACTATTTTAATGTTGTTTTTCAAATGATTTTTTAATTTTAATATTATATATTATATATTATATATAATATATATATATATATATATATGTATGTATGTATGAGGTGAATCAATATATTTTGGATTAAGTAAGTGGTTGTTTCAAATAATGTCTAAATTGGTAACTCGCCCTATGAATTTAAACTAGGTGGAAAGGATAACATGCCAACCACTCGGTTGTCTCACGAGGAGGCAATTATTATATTATTATTAATATTAATTACTTATCTTAATCCATAAGTAGTTTTTAAAGACACCATTTGGTATCGAGGTTATTAGTTAACTAATAACCCAAAAAAAAGAAAATAATGATCTTAAAATCATAATATAATAAAGGTAGTGAGGATCACACCATTTTTCTCAACCACTCCAAATACTTCCAATTGACATGTACTATTATTATTACTATTATGATGATGATGATCGATGTCCCATAAGACCTATATGGTCTATTGAACCTTAAAAATGTAAGAGATTAATAGGAGCTCTTAAACATTTTATTTCTATAGTGAAAAAAATGTGAGAAAAATGTTTCTATATCATCATAGTTTCATTAAGTTAAAAGTAAATAAGGTTGGCAGTGTATATAAAATGGACAATATAAGAGAAAGTTATTTTCATCTTCAACCTTTATAGGATCCCATAAGTTACACTCTCTATTTTTCCATGGGATTTTGGGAATTCATCAACAAATAGCTTCACCATGAAGCTCATGAGAATTAGTTCTGATCTTAGCAATTTTTTTTGCTTCTTAAAAGTAATCAATATAGAGCGGTAATTTTTGTTTTCTACATTGGGGTTGATCACCTGATTATAATATCATAGCTTCCTTTTTTCCTTTCTCTTTATTTCCACATAATTTCTCCTTGTTAGATGTGATGATATTTTCCCAATGGTCCACCAAAACAAGGATGAGAATCTGTATGCTACCCTTTCTTGACCCAAAGGTGAGGGCTATATCATAGCTTCCTTTTTCCCTTTCTCTTTATTTCCACATAATTTCTTATTGAAAAATAAATTAAATCAGAAAAATATATAAAGCACACATAATAACCATACACACAACATTGGCGGAAAAAGGCTGAAGCCTCATGCTTCTCTCTCACTTTCATTCATAAAAAAAATTGAATATAGTGTTACAAATAAATAGATGAGAGACAGTGTTCTCAAGATAGTGCGTTCTATCTTAGACACTTTTGGTTGAGATAATTTCTCCTTTGGTTGAGATAATTTCTCACCAGACACACACCAATATAGGAGTTACCTAAACTAACTCCTATCTTAGAGGAACAACCCAAGAGTTAGGCACAAATTCCTAACTTGGAATATTTAATTAATTTATTTATTTTTGGATTTATTATAGTTTTTATGAGAGAGGTTAACATTCCCCCCTTCAATGATAAATCCAAAATAAGAACGAGGAACCATCTTCCAAGTTTTCATGTTGATCCTCAAAAGCATTGCCTGAAAAAACCGCCAAATCTGGATGCTGAAGAAACTGCAATATGAAGAGACTGAGTTAGCTGCATGACTGATTCATCTCGAAAGGACACTTGACAACTCCATCATGTGCCAAGCCGCAAAAGGATCCAACTATCCTTCGCTTGAAAACAACATCCGGTGTCCACTGACACAATTTGATGATCGCCCACTAGCGAATTTGCTGATGCTCACTACTGATGACAAATGCCCACTGGCTGATGAAGATGCCCACTGGCTGCTTCATTGATGTTGTCGAGACTTTCAGTCTGACAACCACTTGTCAATTTCATTGACATTTCCCCCCTTTCTCAGCTGAAAGGAGAGACAATCTTCTCCAAAATATATGTGAACTCCCCCCCTTCACGTGTAGGATAGTTTCATTGTTGTACTCCCTCATTCAACTGCATGAGAGTACCATCATCGGTTCACTGCTAGCTACACTATGTGTGATTGTAGTCGGTTGTAGAACTGAGATAATCTTTTGACTGTGGATGACCATTCCTAAGGATCGATCCATTCATAATGTATCTTCAATTTGGCTGATTTTTGTTGGTTGCGACATTTTTCTAAGGAATGATTGGGCTTGCCACAATGGCAACAAGGATGGAGATAAAAACATTGATCTTCCATATGGCCTGTTCTTTGACAATGCGAACATTTCGGTTGGACGTTAACTTCAGGTTGCGTGCAATTCTGTTTGTCTACAACTTTCTCAGAACCTACTGAGGTGAGTGGTTCAAGAAATCCTGCACTCACAAACTTAATTGGCTTGGAATAATCTAGGATATGTAAATTGGTGTCATCAGTGACATATCCTAAGCCTTGTCGTTTCTTGTTATTTTGAATTTCTTCCCAGGGCTTGATGATGGGTTTGGAAGAAATTTGAATTTGATCATGAACAACTTCGACAATTGAAGTTGTTTGGATGAGTGATTTGGAATCAACATCTTTATATTCATCTGTATGGTTGAATGACTTGGAAGAAGCACTCTTTTGTTGTAGCTCATCTCTTTGTAATTGCGACTCTAGTTGAAGAAATTCAATGGTTTCATGTGTTTGTTGTAGATTCCGTGAAAGATCAGCAAGAGTTTCTTTGTTGATGTGCACCATGTCTTCATCACTGGAGATGAGCAAACTGTGAAGAATGTGTAACAACTAAATATGTTGTGCCATCTGAACTTGCTTACTTGAAATCAGGCTCTCTTGTCGTAGATGTCGTGCTTTGAACTGTTGCACTTGATTTTGTTACTTGGATGACAGGCTCGCTTGCTATGGGACTTGAATGGCACGCTTGCTTGATTTGTTGCTTATTGCACTTGCTGGGAACACTTACTAGAGTTGTAGAACTTTCTTGCTTAAACTCTAAAATTCACGCTCGCTTGATGATGATCGGGTTTGCATGAATGCTCACCTGCTTTAGTTAATGACTTCACACTCACTTGATGTCAGTTTCAACTTGCTTGATTGGTGTTAGAGTTGAACTTGTTTGGTTGCTTTGATGATCTTCACTCTGGCTCACTTGAAAGTTTGAACCTTGTACAGTTTTGGCACAAATTGCTTGAATGAATACTCACGCTCGCTTGCAGGAGATGTGAACTTGTTGTTTGTTTCATTTGGAGTTAAAACTCATGGACTCACTTGATTGTGCTTTAAAGGAAGGGTGTCGAATACTGTCGAAAATGCACCCAAAAAAGCTTACAATGATTTCAATGACTCACTACAATGAATTCAATTTGACTCAATTCAAGGCTTGGGTGTCGGTTTCGACCGAGAATGCACCCTTACAATTCAATGTGATTTAAGTTTGATTACAAGTTCAACAATGTTGATGTAGAATGTGTGTTGAAACGTTGAAGTTTAGAGATTCATTAACTTGATTGTAGTGATGTAGACTTTGCTTTGAAATGCTGGAGTTTGCAGATTCATGAACTTGATTGTATTTGAGTGAATTTGTTTGTTTAGGTAGAATGCCGATGTTGAAAATTTTGATTATTTGTTGTAGTGTTGATCTTGCAGCTACGTGTTGTGCTTGCTTTATGTATGCGATATTAAATGGAATTATTGATGTGTCACAACCAGACACAGATCGAAAACAGCAACATGAAGCCATAAAAAAACATGCGCCATCAAACACACATGGTGTACCTAAAATCCCCTTATTCAATTTCAGGCGGATCTAGGACACATCAACACCAAAAAAATGATATCTCTATTAATCACTGAGTACATCTGAAGCAATGATAATGCCAAGTTGACAACCCTTTGAAACAACTCGCCTTCAAAATCTGAATGGATAGTGACACAATCCCTCTCAAAGTAAAACAATACTTTGAATTACAACAACTTTCCCTTATCACTCCAAATACAAAATAAGACACTTATATCTCCACAAAATATTCTTCAAATTTACAAAATGTAATGCACCTTATACACTCATCTTCTTTCTTATGTCACTCCTTATATCTCCCAAAAACACTCAAAAAAAATTTACACTTTAGACGGCATACCTCATTACAAAAATAAAAAAAAAATATTATCCACTCCTTATCTCTCCAAAACACACTTTAACTAGTTTATGCCCACTCAAAACTCAAACATAATAAAATCTTCGCTTCACATTACACCACTCATTTGTTTTTATGCATAAGGCTTAAGAAAAATACAAGTAAAAGGTTATAAACTCATGTTTGGGAAATGCACATTTTCCCACGCATAAAACCTTTAAAAATATTACTCCATTAAGAGTGCTTTAAAATGTTTTGACTTTCAAAATTTGATTTACCTGACGCACGTGAAAGCTAGAATAGTTGGAGGGCATTCACTTCAATGGCATGGTTTGAATCAATCCATCAACGCTTTAATGAAACTCAACGTTACTTGCAGGTGCTATGCGGATAATTAAAACAACTCCACGCTATCCTATAGTGACATGTGTTGTACCTTTGAAACTAATGCGACCACGAAGAAGTAATTCTTGGAACCCCGGCATAATAGGCAACCAATGCAAGCTCAAAACTCAATTCTGTTTGTCTACAACTTTCTCAGAACCTAATGAGGTGAGTGGTTCAAGAAATCCTGCACTCACAAACTTAATTGGCTTGGAATAATCTAGGATATGTAAACCGGTTTCATCAGTGACATATCCTAAGCCTTGTCCATTCTTGTTATTTTGAATTTCTTCCCAGGGCTTGATGATGGGTTTGGAAGAAATTTGAATTTGATCATGAACAACTTCGACACTTGAAGTTGTTTGGATGAGTGATTTGGAATCAACATCTTTATATTCATCTGTATGGTTGAATGACTTGGAAGAAGCACTCTTTTGTTGCAGCTCATCTCTTTGTAGTTGCGACTCTAGTTGAAGAAATTCAATGGTTTCATGTGTTTGTTGTAGATTCCGTGAAAGATCAGCAAGAGTTTCTTTGCTGATGTGCACCATGTCTTCATCACTGGAGATGAGCAAACTGTGAAGAATGTGTAACAACTAAATATGTTGTGCCATCTGAACTTGCTTACTTGAAATCAGGCTCTCTTGTCGTAGATGTCGTGCTTTGAACTGTTGCACTTGATTTTGTTACTTGGATGACAGGCTCGCTTGCTATGGGACTTGAATGGCACGCTCGCTTTATTTGTTGCTTATTGCACTTGCTGGGAACAGTTGCTAGATTTGTAGAACTTTCTTGCTTAAACTCTAAAATTCACGCTCGCTTGATGATGATCGGGTTTGCATGAATGCTCACTTGCTTTAGTTAATGACTTCACACTCACTTGATGTCAGTTTCAACTTGCTTGATTGGTGTTAGAGTTGAACTTGTTTGGTTGCTTTGATGATCTTCACTCTGGCTCGCTTGAAAGTTTGAACCTTGTACAGTTTTGACACAAATTGCTTGAATGAATACTCACGCTCGCTTGCAGGAGATGTGAACTTGTTGTTTGTTTCATTTGGAGTTAAAACTCATGGACTCACTTGATTGTGCTTTAAAGGAAGGGTGTCGAATACTGTCGAAAATGCACCCAAAAAAGCTTACAATGATTTCAATGACTCACTACAATGAATTCAATTTGACTCAATTCAAGGCTTGGGTGTCGGTTTCGACCGAGAATGCACCCTTACAATTCAATGTGATTTAAGTTTGATTACAAGTTCAACAATGTTGATGTAGAATGTGTTCTGAAACGTTGAAGTTTAGAGATTCATTAACTTGATTGTAGTGATGTAGACTTTGCTTTGAAATGCTGGAGTTTGCAGATTCATGAACTTGATTGTATTTGAGTGAATTTGTTTGTTGAGGTAGAATGCCGATGTTGAAAATTTTGATTAATTTTTGTAGTGTTGATCTTGCAGCTATGTGTTGTGCTTGCTTTATGTATGCGATATTAAATGAAATTATTGATGTGTCACAACTAGACACAGATCAAAAACAGCAACATGAAGCCATAAAAAAACATGCGCCATCAAACACACATGGTGTACCTAAGATCCCCTTATTCAATTTCAGGCGGATCTAGGACACATCAACACCAAAAAAATGATATCTGTATTAATCATTGAGTACATCTGAAGCAATGATAATGCCAAGTTGACAACCCTTTGAAACAACTCGCCTTCAAAATCTGAATGGATAGTGACACAATCCCTCTCAAAGTAAAACAATACTTTGAATTACAACAACTTTCCCTTATCACTCCAAATACAGAATAAGACACTTATATCTCCACAAAATATTGTTCAAATTTACAAAATGTAATGCACCTTATGCACTCATCTTCTTTCTTATGTCACTCCTTATATCTCCCAAAAGCACTAAAAAAAAATTTACACTTTAAATGGCATACCTCATTACAAAAAAAAAAAAAAAATTATTATCCACTCCTTATCTCTCCAAAACACACTTTAACTAGTTTATGCCCACTTAAAACTCAAACATAATAAAATCTCCGCTTCACATTACACCACTCATTCGTTTTTATGCATAAGGCTTAAGAAAAATACAAGTAAAAGGTTATAAACTCATGTTTGGGAAATGCACATTTTCCCACGCATAAAACCTTTAAAAATATTACTCCATTAAGAGTGCTTTAAAATGTTTTGACTTTCAAAATTTGATTTACCTGACGCACGTGAAAGCTAGAATAGTTGGAGGGCATTCACTTCAATGGCATGGTTTGAATCAATCCATCAATGCTTTAATGAAACTCAACGTTACTTGCAGGTGCTATGCGGATAATTAAAACAACTCCACACTATCCTATAGTGACATGTGTTGTACCTTTGAAACTAATGCGACCACGAAGATGTAATTCTTGGAACCCCGGCATAATAGGCAACCAATGCAAGCTCAAAACTCAATAGCAGCGATTTCAAGAAAGTTCTCCACACAGGTTCTGGTTAGATAGCTTGTCACGCAGCCGATCGGATCTAGTTAAATGATCTTAGACGCAATTAATCCGGCCACTGGTCAAAGGCAATATAAAGGCGTTAAATATGAAACAAGAAACTGTGATGTTATCGCGACAATGTTCATTTCTTGCTGCACTTTAACTTCTGTTCTGATCCAAAAAAATATTCACACAGTATGAAGACTTTTTCGAATTTCTTTTCTCAAACAAATGATGTAGAAAAACTGATTATTTGAAGATAACGACAGAGTCCGGGACATTCATGTAACGATGGAACAGTTGAGAACAGATGCTAGCAGCAATGAGATAAGGCGATTTGCACACCATCTACAACCCAGTTGGTCTGACACATCCGTGGTGTCATTTGTATCAAGCGACAGTGAAAGTATAACCTTGAGCAGAGAATTCAATAACGTTCTTACAGTGGCCAGGATTGATTCCAATGTTGTCCTGACTTTCGATTCTAATCGCCCCACGGAAAATTCATTTGTTCAGACTCCTGCAATGAGAAGTACTAGTCATTTGCCTGATATTGGAGAAGAAGAACCCACCAGGAGCACGAGTGAGGAAGCTGGCCCCGATCGAAATAAGGGTGACATGAGCTCTGGAAATAGCAATTTAAGAGATAGTGTGGCTCTCGTACCAACCTGTACTAGTGTTGCAGAAGGCCAAAATCGAGACGAGATAAGTGTAGGGAGAAGTTATTTCGCACTCGTTCCAATCGATGGCTCCGTCAGACGAACAGGCTGTGGCTCAATGCACAAGAATGTCAAACTGTTCCACCGTTCCCTAGATTAGATGTATATCGACAGTGCTTGGCACAGTGACATTGATATTCAAACACTCCCAAGAAGCCATTAATGTTGCAGAACTGAAGTATTTTCAAGGTTGGCTCCGATACCACATATTGAAAAAGAATTTAACTCAGAAAAATATATAAAGCACACATAATAACCAGACACACAATATTGGCGGAAAAAGGCTAAAGCCTCATGATTATCTCTCACTTTCATTCATCAAAAAAATTGAATATAGTGTTACAAATAAATAGATGAGAGACAGTGTTCTCAAGATAGTGCGTTCTATCTTAGACACTTTTTGTTGAGACAATTTCTCCTTTGGTTGAGATAATTTCTCACCAGACACACACCAATATAGGAGTTACCTAAACTAACTCCTATCTTAGAGGAACAACCCAAGAGTTAGGCACAAATTCCTAACTTGGAATATTTAATTAATTTATTTATTTTTCGATTTATTATTGCTTTTATGAGAGAGGCTAACATTTCTCCTTGTTATATGTGATGATATTTTCCCAATGGTCCACCAAGACAAGGATGAGAATCTGTATGCTACCCTTTCTTGAGCCAAAGGTGAGGTCTTTTCGCTAGAGTTGCAAGCAATTTTAGGAAACCTATTGGTATGCATATTGTATAATTTTTTGATATAAATAAGATAGCCAATCATAACCGTGCTTTCAATGGGGGAAGAGCTTGCTTCAATCAAGAGGATATGGTTATGATTATTTCCTTTAATCTTGAGTGTGTAGGTTATAAACTAGACCTATTCAATATTTGTACATGAGTATCTCGATATTCTACAAAAACAAACCTACCTCATGCCCATATTAAATAGTAGGAGTGGTAAGACTCATAAAGAGGAGATTCTTTTCCCCAAATCCAAATGTATGTGGACTTAAAATTCCTTCAAGCCTATAGTAAGTCTTCCAACTTCCGTTCATCCTTTTTTCAATGTTATAATTCCAACATAGTCAAATAATTTACAATTAATATGTTACCATATATTGTACGAAGGAACTTCCTATATGAATTTATTATAATAATAATAATAATTTATTAGATTGAAGACCATTTTTTTATAATTCACTATAAATATATATATATAATATATAATATATAATATATTATAAACAATTTTTTTCTATATTATTCAATATATTGTGTAATTAGCCTAGGTGGGGCATCGCGGTCGGTGATTGTCATGTGAGTGGGGATGTTGGTCCCAATTCCTCTTTAGATGACCAACATAAATATTGTATTAGCTTGCAATTTTTTATGTAATTAATAAAAAAAATATTTCAATGCTAATCATTAATTGGAAATTATTTTACCAAAAAAAAAAACATTTTAAGTAAACTGGTACTATTTAAAGTGGAATATGAAAAAGATGCACTAGTATTTCATTTCTCAACATGGAGTAAACATGTGATATTTAGGAGAAATAATAATAACTAACACAACTATATGTATGTGTATGTGTGTGTTTTCAATTGCTATAAAGCAAGAAGAAGTAAAATTTTTAATATATTTAAAACATTTTGATGTTGGGTTTTCTCTATCATTTTTCTCTCCATATGGAATTGACACATGACATTTCAAAACTAGTATTTCATTTTTCAACATGGAGTAAATATGTGATATTTAGGAGAAATATTAATAACTAACATAAGTGTATATGTGTGTGTATGTGTGTGTTTTCAATTGCTATAAAGGAACAAGAAGTAATTTTTTATATATATTTAAAACATTTTGATGTTGTGTTGTTATGTATCATTTTGTTGTCACATTATGGATTTGACACATGAAATTTAAAAAATATTAATTTAAAAATAAAAAAATATAAATAAAATATTTCACTATCTTTTTTAAGTAATATAAATATATATTTTATGGTCAAAACATTTTAATCATGTTTATATGAAAGTCATGTGTAATTCCCTTAGTGCTTAACATGGAATTGGCACATGCATGGTCATACACAGACACACATATACTAGTATAGATTCATCTTAATTATGTATGTAGTAAGCATAGAGAAGGATGAAATTCAATGAGGTGAAAACCTCAATTAGAATGGAAAATTTGGAAATTATTTACATCTCTAAATATTTGTTCCCTCTTAATGCTTCATAAATACATCGTAACGATGGATCTCTCTCTCTCTCTCTCTCTCTCTCTCTCTCTCTTCATCTAATATATATATATATATATATATATATATATATTTCAAACAATCTCGGATGGTTACAAGAAAATTATCTAGGTTTCCGAGCGAGGGCATGGTAACTTCTAGTAGAACTACCCCAACTAAGTTGTCATCTTCTAGTCCGAATTTTCGTATTATTGGGCTCTTTTCTTCTATTTTACCTCTGGGTTCATAGTTTTTACACATTCCTTAGGTTAATTTTGTTTTTTTGAACCAATGGGGTTGATCAAGTTAACTTATTGGCTCCCCCTCTTTATGAGGGTTAAAATTTATTTGCTTTATGATCGTTGACTGATGGATAACACTAGGGTTTTATTGGCTCCCCCTCTTTATGAGGTTAAAATTTATTTGCTTTATAATCGTTGACTGATGGATAACACTAGGGTTTGACCCTCATCAGGTTTTTCTTTGAGTGGGGAGGCAAATCTTATCTTTACCTGGTTGTGGATGGAGGCTTCAATGGAGTTTAACCTCCTCCTAAGTGAAGAGGAGGTTGATCTCATTCAATGGGTAAGAAACTTGATTATGATAAATCATTTAAGCGAACAACATTTTATGATTTTCAATTGTCACTCACCAAAATTAGATATTATGTTGACATCATGTATAGGTGAAACGACATGTGAAGATGGATGAAATTGCGAGAAACATAGAGGAAATTATAGACAAGAGTTTGGATGGAAACTATGACACGGGATCAATAGTTGAGGTTTCCAGACTTCGCCTCAAATGTGTGGAGGGTACACTATGTTGTAGGCCAAGCATGTTTGAAGTAGTGGCAGAGACAAAAGATGCCATCACATGTGAAAATGAGAATAATGGTCCCCCTCCTCTCTTTTTGGAGGTTAATGGTATTGAACATAGATATTTGGTAGCCAACAATGTCCATAGAAGGATGAAATTGAGAGCAAGAGAGATCGAATGGGATGAAGTAGTGGTAGAGATAAAAGATGCCATCGCATGTGAAAATGAGAATAATGGTCCCCCTCCTCTCATTTTGGAGGCTAATGGTATTGAACATAGAGATTTGGTAGCCAACAATGTCCATAGAAGGATGGAATTGAGAGTGAGAGAGATGGAATGAGCTGATAACCACTGTAACCTACCTCAATTAGGAAGATAACTTGAAACCTCCAACATATTCATGAATGGACCCCTACAATAGTTCACTCCTCTCTATGACTTAGGTGGGTCAATCCAGTCTTGTTTTTTTGTTCTATATGACTCAAACCGTTCAACGAAATATTGTTCATTAGCTATTCATCTATATTTTCGTAATATAAATTATTAAAGATTCCAATTCTATATTCCATTATCTTTCTTATTAATTTGAAAAAGTGTATATATTTTTATTTCTTTAAACCTCAATTTGTAATACACATTGATTATTGCGCATTGGCATTTCGAAGCGGTAGGGTTTCGACTGACAGGAAACCTGCGGCGGCAGAGCTCCCGCTCTGCACCTCCAAATCTGACCAAAGCTGCCAGTATTCCAGTACGCAGGTAGATTAGGAGGACAAAATGATACCCCCGCAGGGGGATGGGGCAGTGCTTCAGCCCGTCAATGGAAGCCAGCAAGGACCAGAAGGTAATACAAACACAGTCTCGGCCAATCAAGAAAAATCCGCACAAGAATCGCAGAACACCGTGGATCCTCAAGCCTCAACCGAAAATCCAAAGGTTAGTTCGTCCACCTGCAAACCGGTTGCTACTCATAGGCCAGAAGTTGAACTGCCTAGTGAAAGAATAAATGGAAGAATACAATATATGCACGATCATGCCCTCATAGGGAAATTTCTGGGCTTCTGGCCAAATGAAAAAGCTCTAAGAGGTTGGATACATCATAAATGGAAGCCAAAGGGGGAAATAACCCTCCTCCTAGGGCCCAAAGGATTTTTCACAGCTATTTTCAACTGTCTGGAAGATAGGAACAGAGTATTTGATGGGGGACCTTACTTTTTCAACTCTGCTGGGCTCTATCTCAGAGAATGCGTAGCCCGTTTCAATCCAGATAATGAAGACCTTAGCTATGCGCCAGTCTGGATCCGTCTTTATTCGCTGCCATGGGAATATTGGGATGAAGACTCTTTAAAATCCATTGGATCAATGATAGGAGATTTTATCAAAGTTGCTGAAGAAACCAAAACGGTGAGACCCACCACATTTGTCTCCTACGCTAGGATCTGTGTTTACATGGATCTAAAGCAACCTTTGCCTGATACAGTCAGACTTTTCCATGAGGATCATGACTGGGTTCAAGTGATTGATTACGAACAGGTACCTTTTCGCTGCAGAAAATGTCATGCGATCGGCCATTTATTCAGAGACTGTCCCCTGAATAAGAAAGAAGCAACGCAACTGAATCCTGAATCACACCAACAGAATGGCTTCACTAAAGTGATCAACCGAAGACGAAGCAACAAGAAGCCGAATGCTCCTCCAAAATCTCTACCAGGGGAGAACCACAATCCTTCTACTAGCAATAGTTTTGAGGCGCTTGCAAAAATGACATCACAAGATGAACCCAGCAAGGAGAAGACAACTCACAAGGCGTCATCACCGGAGAAACCAAGCTCGACTCAGCAAAGTGAAAAAACCCCACAGATCTCCGATCCCGGGAGCAACCCAGCCATGGATATTGATAAACCTTTGCAAAGTATGGACAAAGGGAAGGAGGTAGAAGGACAATCGCAAGAAACACAACCCATGGAAGATGATAGTGACCCAATTGATATTGGGGAACTTGACCTCATAGGAATGGAACAAGCCTGCAAACAAGGTAGCTTTGAAAAAATCCATGAAAACCAAGTTGATAATTTGGTGGAAATATTAAGCAAGGCACAAAAGAAGTACTCCCTCGGAATACAAACAGGTAGTAAATGGGATGGCAAATTTGCATTCAAAGACAGCAAAAAAAGAGGCAGGAAAACATATTTGGAACGAACTATCAAGCTAGGAGCGGTCTTAGTGGAGTCTGGCAGATATGCCAAACTTACTAAGTACTTCAACATCAACTTCAACCCTTCCCAATGAAGCTAATATCTTGGAACATAAGAGGGCTCAACAGCCCCAGGAAAAGGAAACTCCTAAAAAACTTGATCATGGAAGAACAACCAGCAATCTTATTTCTTCAAGAAACTAAATGCTCACTAAATTTTTTAGAACGAGCAGCAGCTACAACATGGACGAGCGGCCAAGTGACAGCAGTGGAAGCGCAAGGAGCCTCAGGAGGACTTGCAATTCTATGGGATGCAAGAAAGATTCAGTTAAATAATATTCATGCTAATAAAAGCTTCATTCAGGCCAGTTTTCATCTTATGGGTACCAACATTCATGGACACTTAACGAATGTCTATTTTCCCCAAGAAACGCAGCAGAAGGCAGCAATTTTGAATACAATAGCACAGCTCAATCAGGACAGGAGGCATCCGTTATGGGTGACAGGAGGAGACTTTAACATGATAGCTAACTTAGAGGAAAAGATAGGAGGACGCTGCAGAACCAACAAAGATGGAACACTTCTAAAGGACTTTATTCAGAACAACTGGCTTATAGATCTTCCTACAACAAATGGCCTTTATACTTGGACGAACAAGAGGATTATTCCCATGTAGATTGCATCGCGTCTTGACAGGTTCTTGATCTCTAATAATGCTATCCATGTGGCAGGAGAGTTCACAGCACATATCATTCCTTTCTCAGGCTCGGATCATTGGCCCATAGAAATGCTTTGGAACAGACCGGGCAATAACATCAAAAAACCATTCAGAATTGAAGCATTTTGGCTTTCACATCCTGAATTCAAGGATTTCATAACTACAACTTGGCAAAATAGCAACCTAATAGAACAATCCAAAATGGCCCGATTCCAAAAGAAATTGAAGTTCCTTAAAGGAGAAATCAAGAAATGGAATAAGGATAACTTTGGCAACATCTTTAAGGAAAAGGAATCGATTCTCCAGGAACTCAAATCAATTCAACAAAGATTAATCCTAGAAGGACGGACAGAGGAGCTAGCGCACAAGGAACAAGAAATGGAAAGCAAACTCTAGGTACGCGAGCAACAAGAGGAAGTTCTATGGAGACAGAAATCCCGCATCCGATGGCTGAAGGAAGGGGAGAAGAACACCAAGTTCTTCCATCGCACCACAGTGCAACGAAGAATGCACAATCAAATTTCTCAGGTTATCAATGCTCAAGGCGATAAACTGGAGACCCAGGAAGACATAGAAAAGGAATTCCTCCATTATTTTAAAGAAATGAGTCAAGAACCAAATCTCAACAGAGATGAGGCTATAAACAACATTACCAGGAATATTTCGCGACTAGTGACTGAGGAACAAAACTCCCTGCTTCTTAAACCAATCAGTTTACAGGAGGTGGAATCCGCCGCAAAATCCTTAAAAGCCGGCAAAGCTCCAGGTCCCGATGGTTTCTCTTCAAACTTCTTTCATTACTTCTGGGAACTAATTAAATGGGAGCTGTGGCAAGTGCTAGAAGAGTCTCGAAACTTACGATGGATGTATCCAGGCTTAAATGCAACTTTTATCGCCTTAGTTCCTAAATCGGAGGACTCCAGCACCCCAGACAAATTCAGGCCCATTGCCCTATGCAATATTATCTACAAGATTGTCTCTAAAGTAGTAGCCGTAAGACTAAAACCACTACTACCAGGCATCATCTCCCCGGAGCAATCAGGATATGTTGAAGGAAGGCAAATCACTGATGGAATTATTCTATCGCATGAAATCATTCATTCTCTAAAGCTCTCAAAAAAACAAGGTATGCTTCTAAAAATTGATCTCTCTAAAGCTTTTGATAGCATAAGCTGGGATTATATGAAAAAAATTTTGAGTGCATTTGGTTTTGCCGATACTTGGATTAGATGGATCATGAATATGGTCTCTTCCTCCTTCTTTTCCATCTTGATCAATGGGATTCCCTCTGCTACTTTCCGCCCCTCAAGAGGATTGCGGCAAGGCGATCCCCTGTCTCCCTTCCTGTTTATAATCATGGCGGAAGGTCTGGGAAGAAGCCTACATGCTGCCCTTCAGTCCAATGCTCTCAAAGGCATCTCTCTTCATGGCGCGCCTACTGTCTCCCATCAGCAATTCGTCGATGACAATATGATCTTTGGCCACTCTTCTGTCCAAGAAGCTCGATCTCTTAACTCTCTGCTTAACATTTTCTCCACTGCCTCAGGCACTTGCATCAATAGAATCAAGTCCCAGATATTCTTTTTTAACACCCACCCGACCTCACAGCGATCCATAGCTCAAATCCTGGGATTCTCCATTGCCTCCTTATCGTCCAATTACCTAGGTGCCCCACTCATTGAGTCAGCCCGGAAACATTCGTCCTGGACATCCCTTCTGGAAAAGCTGGAATCAAGACTCCTGCTTTGGACTCACCGCTCCCTAAACATGGCAAGTAGACTTGTGCTCATTAAAGATGTCTTACAATCCATGCCTCTCTACTTATTTTCTATTCTGGCAACGCCAAAGTGGGTTCTAAAAGCCATAAAGAAACTGCAACGAAACTTCCTGTGGGGCAGTTCTGGTCACAATAGGAAATGGGCGCTAATCAAATGGGAAAAAGCATGTCTCCCGAAGAAAGTGGGAGGAATTGGCCTCAGAGATCCTGAACACAGCAATGTGATCATGGGAGCAAAAATTTGGTGGAAATGGCTAGCGTTCCCAGAAACATTATGGGCAAAATTCTGGACTGCAAAATATACCAGCAATCTACTTTTAGAGGAACGTATAAGAATGACAGAAACTAGCAAAGGATCAATTATTTGGGGTTCTGCGACAATGCACAGAGATCTTATACAAAATCATAGTTTCTGGGAAGTGAAGGACGGTAGCATTGCGCATTTTTGGATGGATTCTTGGCAGCAATCCCCATGTCTCGCCAACGTCATTCAAGGAATTCCTGCACATCAAATCCACCTACAGGAAAAGGTAAATCAATTCTGGCATGACCATCGGGACTCAGATCACCGGACTTGGAGAAAGACTCAAGAATTTATCTCAGACAGCCCAGAGGCTGTCCAACAATCCCTTGCTGAAGAGCTCCCAAAGAGACAAATTCTCAAATCGACTGAGCAGGACAAATTAAGGTGGGGTTATGACGAGAAAGGAACCTACACGACCAAAGAAGCATACCACATTATCATCAAAGATCAGCTCACCAAGGACAAACTTTGGGAAAAAATATGGAGCCCCCCGATCTGGCCAAAAATATGTACATTCCTTTGGCTACTCTCCCACAACAGGATACTCACCTGGGATAACCTCAGAAAAAGAAAATTTGAAGGACCCTCAGTATGCCTCAACTGCAAAATGGAGGAGGAAATCGTTGTGCACCTTATGCAACTATGTCCTTTTAGCAGGAAAATGAGGGAGAAAGTCACTTTTTGTTGCCAAAAGGAAGGCCGCGAGGTAGAAAATGTAAACAACACTTTACGTAATTGGCCTCAGAACCCGTATCAAAGTAACATCCTGAATTCGCTTTGTCAATAATCTCGGGAATTGTTATGTGGAATCTCTAGAAAGAGAGAAACCGCAGAATCTTCAAAAACCAATCAATGGATGTGCAGCAAGTTTGGCAGACCATAGTTATGAATGTACAGGAAACTCTATCCATCAGATGCTGGTCCCAGGAGGATTTCCCATCCAACAACAAGGAACAAGCAATTTGGAATAATTGGCAAATTCACTTAAGTTCTACCAATTTCCTCTCAAGCAGTATTACTAAACAGAAGGACATCCCCTCTCACTGGACCCCTCCGCCTCCCAATTCGTTCATGCTCAACTTTGATGGGGCTTCCAAGGGCAATCCGGGAGTCACAGGATATGGTGGAGTTTTCAGAGATCACCAAGGACAAGTGCTTAAAGTCTTCTTTGGCTCCATTGGATGGAATACAAACAATGTAGCTGAACTTGAAGGATTATGGAAAGGTCTCAACATTGCCCAAAAGGATGGCTTCTCTCCCCTAATTGTGGAGGGAGACTCTCAAATCTTAATCAACATGGCAATTAAGATTCAACAAGGAACAGAGGCACAGAAAGTTAGTAGAAGCTGGGGAATGGTTACCAGACTGGAGCTACTTCAGTTATGGCTAAGGGACAACAAAGCTGTAACCTTTAACCACATCAGACGCGAAGGGAATAAACTAGCAGACTTCTTAGCAAACCTAGGAGCAGAAAGAGGAAAAGACCATTTCGAAGGATCCCTTCAAGGGAATGTACCAGGGAATGAATGGTCCACCTTCCAGGAAATCTCAAAAAAAGATGTTCAGAGGCAGAATCAAGACCACCCGGATGCGGGTGTTAATGTCTGAATTGAAGTGTTATAACCTCCCACGCTCCGTCCACATGCCATCACACTCTCGACAGGTGGTAACCAAAGGAAGCGGGCTGGCATTGGGTTTGAGTACATCCAGGTGCATTAAAGGCTCTTCAATACAGGCGCCTTTTCAAGGCTTAGCAGACATACCATTTAACCTGGCGCAAACATTCCTCTGCCCAGAAATGCAGTTTGGCAATGGCTTTGATAGTTTGGCGGTTCAGGGCAATGTGAAGCCGGGAAGTTCTGCAAGTATCCCCATCCTCGCAGACATCCCTCGCCCAATCTTTACGGGGATTGTTAACTCAGCTCATACGAAGGTGCAAGTGATAATCCGGCTGCAGACTCTTCAGGGTAATCTCTCCTACGGCAGTTGTAGTGAGCCAAGTTCGCAGAGCGTTGCTGAGTTTATCACGCTCATAATGGCTCCTCGCAGGGGTGGACATTCCAGCCAGACGAGTGGCACCAGAAATAGCGGACAGCCAAGTCCGAAGCGAATTTCACCTTTAGCGTGTGCTTCACCTCCCTCAGGTGACTCGACGCATTCAGAGGATTTAAGAAACACTGTGCAGATAGCAACATTTCGCTACCGCCGCCAGAAGAATAAGCCAGTGGTTAAAGCCAGTATCATTGTTATCTTTGATGAGGAGGCTGAGGAGGAAGAGAGTTGCAGAAATGATTTAGGAGAGAAGACGCCCACCACCTCAGAAAATTCCTCCAAGTCAAAGGATAACTCTTACAATCCAGATATACAGAGTAGAATTGAGGAGGATAGCACTTTAGGCTATTCTGCAGAGCAGGAGGAAGCCTTAAACGAACTCAGCAGTCTCAAACGGAAAGAACCAATGGATTCTACTGAGGGAACTCTGGAGGCTCATATGGATTCCCATCGCAGCAAGTCCAACCCCACTCAAAGCGGTTTGAAGAATGAGGAAGAGGAAGACTCTTTTGATTATGCCCTGTATCTCAAGCTGCCTCCTGGTTACGACTGTATCGAGGACGTTCCAGAAGGAGTGGAAGTAACTTGGGAGCCAGACCCGGTTCGGGCAGCAGAAGACCGGAAGAAGAGGGCGATGGAACGCGAAGCTGCGGGGAAGAAATCTTAGAGCAATTGACTACAAAAGCTTCTGGGGTAAGCCTGCCCTCAGGCGAATCTCTTCCTTTTTGTCTTTTTGTTATGTCTAGGCTTGATGGAATGCCGTCTCTGAAGTTTGGCTGCCTTGGGCACTCGGTCTAATGTAACAGATCTCGGGGTCTGGTTTTTCTTGATGTTTTTTGTCTGTCTCAGTCGAGTTTGGTATGTCCAGGTTGGACCAGTTACAGTTCAAAACAATCCTTTTTGGTCTTTTGTATTCTCTGGCTTTTGCAAGCAGAAATACCAGATGTAATGAGAAAAGCCATGACAGAGAGCTGAACAATAGCTCTCAGAGGTGTATACCTCTTGTAAATATTTTTATCCTTCTTTAATACAATAGTTTAGTCTTTACACAGCAAAAAAAAAAATACACATTGATTATTGAAATATATATATATATATATATATATATATAGATATATATATATATAGATATATATATATTAGATATTATAATATATATATATAATATATATATATATATATTTAGATAATATAATTTTATATATCTTGATTATGAAAGTTTATATTATATAATATATATATATTAATTAATATTTTTAAAATTCAAATTTTTTATTTTTTATTTTAATTATTAAAATTATAATAAAATTATATAGACAACTAAATAAATATAAAATTAAAATAATAGTAATTACATTTTTATTTTCTTTTAATTTATTGATTAAATTGAATTCACGTATAAAAGTCCGTTTATTTATACATAAAAGGTAGCATAAAGTTTTTATTAAAAATTAACGCTTTAGAAACTAATATAATTTTTTAATTAGAAAAATAACATTTTAAAAATTTAAATATTTCATACTTTTTACCACGATTTCTTTTTTTTCCCAAAACTTTATTGTTCAAGATAATTAAATATAAGAATTGGTATATTCACATATTAATGTTTTAGTTATTATGTGATTAAAAAAAAGAGACCAACATTATTTAAATATTATTATTAGCAATTATCTCAAAAGGTATAAAGAGAGGCCAATAGGATTATTAAATTAGAATTGTTGAATTTCTCTAGAAGAGATGTTGGTTCAAGCATAACGGATGAGCAATTTGAGCTGGTTAAAGACCTTCTAATTGTTTTTTATTATTGTAAAATTATATTGATAATTCATTGGTTTTACTTTGAAAAGCTTGAAGGAATTTGAAGAGTAGGTATAGAATTGCTTTGTGGGATTTGATCCCAAAATCCTTGATTTGTAGATATATAATCAATGAAATCTTAATTGGTTGAAACCTTACACAAATGTTTGATATAAGAAAGTAAGCCGAAAAGGTTGAAAAGCTTAATTGGTTTGTGGAAAACCTTGTTTTCTTGGATTGGATCATCGTGCAATTACTTTTCTTTAGATGTTTTGTTTATATCTATATTACACGAAACACACTGAATGTCTTATTTCCTTTTGGAGTAAGTTAATTACCCAAAATTAAGAAACCTCTATAGATGGCCAAGCATCTACGAAGCTTTCTAGTGACCAAGGGAATAACTACCATGACTATCCCCTACCATTTGACAGTGCTTCTCTACCCAACCAGATTGAATACTTAGGGAGCGAAAAGCAAGCCAATTACACAAACAAATTGCCTTTGGAAGGAATTATGCACATACATAGAGTAAAATCCGAATAATCTACCAAGAAGAAAGAAATTTGTCCACAAAAATTTTCATTTTTAATTTATGGAAACTTATGATTCGTTATGTTAATAAAAGAGCCAATGATGACAATATCGGTCTTCATAGCTACTCTATAATTAGGAACTACTTTTTCCTCCAACACCTTTATACCTCGCCTGACAAGTTCTGCCATAAGGCCACCCTTCTTACTCAATGCTATAGCAGAGACTCTTCCTCCACAGCTCAGACTTTTAACTGCAAGTTCCGTCATGGCAAGGGGAGCACCAGTCATGGACAGTTCATGAAGTACCACAATGAATGACCTTCCTCTCATAGCATGCGCAAATAAGCCTTTTTTGTTGCATGTACCGTACCTTTTTTTAGAATTCCATCCCAAAACTCTGTCTTCAATTTTATCAAAAGGTCCAACCAGGAGACCAAAGGAAGTATTTCTTGCGACTCTAGCATTTGTGCCTCCTGTTTCGATTATGGTATTCTTCGACACTGTATTATTTCCTTCAACCATCATTCCAGCTTTGCTACCTATCCAAACATTTTCGTGGGAAGTATGATTTGGAAGGGATTCTGCAATATGTCTTAAACTGTCTTGATCTATTGAGGAATTAGATGAATTATAACTGCTCCTTGAAATTTTCACTCCAGTGGTGTTTTGAAAGGCTTCGTTGCTCTTTTTTTGCATTTGACTTTCTACTTTATCGTGTATGACTCCTGGACTCCCCTTCCAAAACCATTTTTCCAAACTTACTAGAGACTTACATTCTAGCCCAGGCTTTTTAATTGTAGAAAGAACTTCACCATCTGTATTTCTTTTGTCTATGTTTTCTGAATGGATGGAATTAAATCTCAATGACTGCACATTATGAAGTTCGGTTTTCTTTACTCCATCGAAAACAGTGTGATCTTTAACCAAAATATGGCTTCCCAAATCCTGATCAGCATCAAATCAAGACTCAAATCCGTTAAACCCTTCTCTATCTCCACTATGAGCCCATTTCAATTGAATATGAAACCCCAGGTAGCTCCATAACCCAATTATGACCAACCATGGTATCAGGCACTAGCCTCGAATACACTGAAGAGGACTTGCAGAAAACCTCACATCTTTTCTTAGAGTCCTGCTAGGTTGAGACTTCCAAAAAGAAGGAGAACTACGAGGAGTCAACCTACCTAACAACGTGGCCTTCAAACTACCACTGACCCACAAGGAGGAGGTCGTACTACATTTTCGAGTAAATCACTTGGATTTTTTTCCTCCTCCATAACTGCTATCGACTTATACTGAGATAAATGAAGATCCTTATGAAGAGTTTCTATTTGCTAATACTAAACGAAAACATTGTGTTCTCTTCAAGTAAAAATTTAGCTTCTAAAAGAAACCTCTGATTCTTTTATATATTATTTTGTATAGCTATCCTCCACTCCATGTTCATGCTGTCTCCTTCATAAATTTTTACGTAAATGGATAAATAAACTGGCCTGAGAGATCAACATTGGCATTGTCAAATATTGGCTAATTCTGCTAGATTCAATTTCACATCCTTGAAAAATTATCTCAGTAGCAAAATGTCCATTCTATCTTTCAAAAAAACTGCCTTCAAATGCTTATTTCAGACCAAGTTATGTGTTTGTTCTGCTCAAATACAAGTCCAGGCCACCCCTTTTATTCAAACCCAACTATTCTAGTATTCTGCTTAAATGCAAGTTGCAGACAGATCTTTCCTCAAAATTTTGAATCAAAACTTTGGCTCAAAATAAATAATAACTGAAAGATCACTTCGAAATCCAACATATAGAGTGATTCTTGAACAACAGACGGAATACTTCAAATTGCAAAGCCACAAACTGATTCTTTAAATTTTTGGTTCCATTGGCAAATTCCAGATCCATTACTTCCATCTTTTTGTGAAAAAGGCATAATCAAGTCCATCTGAGAATGCCAACTCAAAGCTAGGCCTTCAAAAAGAAAATCCTAGTTCTTGTATATAAGACAAATTTGACAGCCAAAGCTATAGCTATTTCCAACCGGTTAACAGATCGATTCCGTTACACAACAAAATGTCTCTTGATAGTACAAACAAAATAATAAACAATATTTTCGAACCGAGAGCTTAGAAGAATCCTCTTCTCCACCAGTCATATTTAAAAATTCGACAACCGTACTAAAGAACATTGTGCTACCCTTATTGAACGAAATTATTTTGCAACTGCAAAAATAGGAATAACATAGGGGAATCCAGATATAATAATATAGCTGAACATGGTAGACTTACATGTAGAATCTTGTGTACACTGGCCTTTGCCTGCTTCTCGGCCATGCAAAAAATAAGCCAAGACGATTTAATTGTGTTCGAGAATATTGGATGTGAGAGAAGACCCTGGCTTTTAGGTAGGCAGACAACACGCTCTACACCTGCTCCCCGTAGCTTTTTCTCCAACTCTCTGTAATAACAGACTTACTGTATTGGGTTTCAAGAAATCCATTTTTTTTGCGCCTAATAGCCAGATGTCAAAACCTATTTTCCTAAAAATCGGCAGCAGAAAGCACAATTCAAATCAACGGTTGAAAATGTCTCACCTGATCAAACGGAGCAAGGTAAAAGTGTTGACGAAGAAGTTGATTCATAGGAAGGTCTATCAGCCTAATTATATATCAATATAGATTGATCTTAATAAGCGATTTAGCATGTATCAAGAGGATCAAATATTTTGAAGTAATTCTTTTTTTAGAATATAAAATTTGGAAAAATATTTGCAATTCAATAGATTTGGTCCCCTTGCCACTCAACAAATTAGTAGTCAAAATGGACCTATTTATCTATATATCTAAAACTCGCAATTTCAACCAATCTTTATTTCATTTCATATGTAATTGACAAAAAAAATAGTTGAAAAAAGACTAAATTGTAGACTCCTGAAACTACTTAGAAATTGTAAACATAACATTTTAATTTTTTCAATGTAATATATTCACATATGTTATTGTTTTTCAGTTATAACATATACATAGTTTTTTTCTTTAATATATTATTTTTTCCCAAATTTTGTATTTACATAAGAGAATAATAACATATATACAATGACATAAGAATGTAAAAATATATACATTTGAGTATATACTTATAAAAAAATTGAATATAAGAGCATATAAAATTATAGAAACACACAAATATGTTATATAGATGCATTTGTTAAATAAACCCTATCTACCTAGAGGAACCATGTTGGTTAAAGGATTGATGCACCAAAAAATCATAATTAAATAAACTAGCAATTGCACGAGATGTTGCAAAGGAACTGTTGTAAGGAAGTAGCATAGGAACTAGTATCATAGATGAAATAAGATGTGACCAAATTGCTCTATATGGAGATGGGAGATAAGGCACCCTAGCTACCTAAGTAAATGTCTAAACCAAACATGGTGTGATCATTCGAAATGGTGGTCAATTATGCAAGGCAAAAAATAGGTACCCAACCTTACCATTTTGCATTCAAAAGTGTTTTATCTGCACGTGCTAATTTGGTAGTTCAGGAACTTGGCAAAGGAGTCCACCATGACATAATTGCTAGTGGACTGTAATGTAATGCCATTGTGGGGATTTCTCTTGTAAATATGTATGCTAGATATGGTTGCATAGAGAATGCACAATAAGTGTTTGACAAAATTCCTGAACCAAATGTAGTATATTGGAATTTTACGATATTAGGGTATGTAGAGGATGGGAACGTAGATGAGGTCATGAAACATTTTCTTTAAATGCCTTAATGGGACCAATACTTGTTGGATATGCACGTAAGGGGTATCTTAATAAGGCTATGGACCTCTTTTTGCAGATGTTGATGCATATAAAATGTTCAGTAAACTATCTAAACGAGATGTTGTCTATTGGACTTCTATTATTGTAGGATATGTTATTCACGTATTTGGTAAGGAAGCCCTTCAACTATTTAAACAAATACAACAACTTGGAATAAAACCCGATAGTGTCACCTTTGTTTTTGTTATTTTTAGCGCTTTATCTCATCATAGTGAAAATATGGCCATTACATTTAGGCTTATTAAAACTTCTCATGGCTGGCTATTCAAGAACCTTCACATTTGTGGTAACTAGAATTCATCTTTTGAATGATGGACTCTATTCTTGTGGACATTATTGATGATGTTAGTGAGATGATGATTTAACATCAACTTGTGTGGTGAAAATCAGATCTATTAGTAGCTTTGCAGAGGTAAGCTAGCCTATTTATAATTGATTGTGTTGTGGAGAGCATTGTTTGAGACTATCCCCCTTTATGTTGTATTATTGAAGCTTGCAATTTTATGACTGTCAGGTTCAATGAAGAAAGATATTCCACCCATGCACAAGGTCAGATAAATAAATAAAACTAATAATTCTATAGTTTTTTATAGTGGAGCTTCAACCAATCTTGCACCCATCCACTGAATGAAAAGATTGAAGAAAGAGACTAATTTTTCTTTAGCTTATTCAAAATTCCATTGATCACTTCAATTCAAATAAGGACTAGTGTTGTACACGTCTTTCTTAGCTATTCCAAACTACACTTCTCCATACACTTTTCTTAATGGAAATTTAATATAGTTTTAGTATACAAACATAGATGCAGGAAAATAGAGTTCCTTATCATAATATCCAACTAGTTTGGTACAACGTGCTCCTTGAATTAATATCTTTATCCTAGAAGATTCATAGCTGAGAGAATTGAATGAACATGACTACATTGGAATTGGTTGTGCGTAATGATGGGACCAACTCATAGTTCCACGTGGCAACGTTAATCAATAGTACAATAATGCACTAATCAATACATAAATAATTAAACGGTGATCTTGTGGCTTATCAAATGCTTATTAGTGGTTAATTGCTGGATGGTGCCGGACTTCATTTGGTGACATTTATGATTGGCATTAACTCTCGTTGTGCTGGTGGTCCTTGCCTTGGTTATCGTTCTCCCACTCCTCGGTCTTCGCCAAAACCATATTTACCATGTTAGTTGTTCGTTTCCATGTTTTTAACCTCATTGCACTGAGGGTTTGGGTTTGTAAGTGGATTTTTGGCTGTGGATGGTTGGAAGTGAGCCACACGGTCTACTTGCGCTGGCGATGGGCTCCGCTACCTGTGAATATGGCACCTGCATTTGTCTTGGTGACTTATGGCCTCAGTTCCTTGAGCAGAGGGTGATGGTTCTGCTCGTTGGTGTAAGAGAATGGCTTAGTATCTTCAGTTCGGTTGGTTGTTTTGTATTTGCTCCACTATTATTGTTTTATTGAGGACATTCTGCTGGTTAGATTTGATTAATAGTGTGCATGCTACAGGTCACATCTACGGTGGCCTCCTCCTGCTTGAGATTTCGCTCCAGGTAACTTATTCCTCCATGATTTGTTTTACTCCTCATCTTTCTCCAGTTCTAACAGTTTTTTCTCCTCCATCTCAGGTTATCACCGCAAAATGTGGCTCACTGGTTTTGCTTTCTTTATGCACTATTAAACCTCCAGGTAATTTTTTCTCACTGTGTAAATAGTTCTCCAAACTTCGTTTGCTTTCCTCTATTGACAGTTGAGCTGACAGTGCTGCCCGGTTTCGAGTTTTGCAAGTTGGGGGTTTCCTCTTTGGCGTGTTGGGTGTGAATGCCGAGGCCCTTTTCCAGTAGGCTCTGCCATTTTCTCAACTTGTTTTTTTTATGTTTAGTCTCCGTCGATTAGGTGCGAATGAATCCCAGTATTTCTTTGTTCATATGCCTATGTCATTTCTATGCGACCTGGGTTGTTGCACAAACCCTTGTTTGACTCCATGAAGTTTGTAATGATACAATGATTTTAAAAGACTGTTTGAAGGCTGTCTGAAACCCTCATCTAGGATTCTACTAGTTAGTTTGGCTCTTTAGCTGTTCATTGTATACAAATATAATATAATATATATTATATATATATATATATATATAATAATTATATATATATAATAATTTTCTGGAATTGAAACCCTCATCTAGGGTTTTACTAGTTAGTTCATCTCTTCAACTGTTCATTGGGCTATCTCCGAAGTCTCTGTCATATGTATACGAATATATATATATATATATAGAGAGAGAGAGAGAGAATGAAAAGAAATCACAATGTCTTGGTTTATGTTTGTTACCTTTGTCCTGGGTTTTTTTGTTACCCAGTGTTTACATGCTCGTCGTTGCTCTAAATATTTGTAATGCGCTTGAATATTTCATTCATGGTCTCTATTCGTGGATTACTAACCTTCGTACTAGAAACTCGAGTGCAAATCTTGTTGTCTACATTCTATTCTTTTAGAAGAGAAAATAAATGAAAGATTTTGCATGCACCATATCTGCAATCCTGGTTTATTCAATGATTAGGAACAAAAAAGTAGAGAAATGTTACAATGGATGTTACAGATTGACTTGAATGAATGAAAATTGTCTTCTTTGTTTTCTATTACTGTACTCATATGTTGAACCCCTCTGAATGATTTACATTTTGCATTTGTACTTGTTTGTCCACAGTTATCTGAACTGTGCATAGTTACTTTTTAGTTTTTATTCTATTAGTTACATACCTATTAAGGCATTCGATTCTGCTTGCACTGCAAGATTTTACATTTGACATGATTGTCTTTTTCTTCTAAAATGAAAGAAATAGTTATAAAACAATTATTGACTAAAAGAAAGACAATTGTCACAGTGACCCTAACTAACTAGACTATTCCCTAACTAATATTGAAATTAAAAAGAAACAAGTCCCTACATTCTGCTTTGACTGATTAAGCATAAAGAAACCAAACATTAATAAACTTTCCACCTTGGCAGACACCAACACCTAGTCATGGTGCCCTTAGTTGGATGCTCCTGCATCAGGCTCCCGGTGTAAAAAGAAATCATGACTCCGGTCCATGATCTTCTCGACTGAATAACCCGCCTGCTTTATCTCTCTAGCATCAAGCCACGAACTATCCTCAATAGGACGGTTCTTCCACTTGACCAGATATTGATGTTAGGATATTCCGACACATAGGAATAGTTAAGTTCAACTTGGTCTAGTATAGAGTTAGGTATAGAGTTAGGTAAAGTGTGTTTCT
>APFE031083780.1:55539-87254 GCA_000404065.3 Pinus taeda
CCTCTGCAGAAGGAGCATCATCAGATCCCTTTCCTTTATCAGGAGCTTTAGATTTACACTCCCTTCTGAAGTGCCCTTCCTTTCCGCATTTCCAACGCACCACCTTTATAGGTTTTCCTGGAGATTTAGATCTCCCTCTAGATTCAGATCTCCCACTCGATGACTTATTTTTGTTTCTGTTCTGGGACCGTCCTCGTACAGACAAGGCATCACCATTCTGGTTGTCCATATTTTTCCGTCTCATCTCCTCCGTGAGCAAGGCTGAGACTATTTCATCAAACTGCAAAGCAGTTGCATTGCTACCTATTGCAATAACCAGACTATCCCACGAGTCTGGTAGAGAACACAACAAACTGATGCACTTATCTTCATCTGAAATTTTAATATCAACAGATAATAACTGACTTACACAGTATTAAATGCATTCAAATGCTCTGTCACCGAGTCTCCATCTTTCATCCTCAGGTTATACAACTTTTTCCGCAGGAACAGTTTATTCACCAGAGACTTAGATTGGTACAAAGTCCCTAACTTGTCCATAAAGCCTTCGCCGTAGCTTCCCCTGATACATTCAACAATACTGAATCTGAGACACACAATCGTATTGTGCTCTTTGCCTTCTGATCCAACTTCTTCCATTCTTCATCGCTCATCCTTGTTTAGTACCAGATCTACCGCGATCCACTTGATCTTTATCACCAACAGATCCTCCATCTGGAGTTTCCACAACTCAAAACTCTGACCATTGAACTTCTCAATCTCTATCTTTCCGCTGCTCGCCATCTTCTTTCACCACCAGAATCGATCTCGCAGATCTCCCACTGAACAGGGTCTACCACAGGCCCGAGCGAAACCCCTCAGCAACAAAGGCGTCCCCTTGAAGCCAAAACAGCTTTGATACCAAATGTAGGTTTTAACCCCGTACATAAATTACTTGCATACGAATTCTAATCACAGGAAAAATAAAAATGCGAGAGCATAACACATAAAACACATATACACAGAGATTTCTCACTGGATCTCAAAACCGAGACTACAGCTTGATTTTTCATTATATTCCTTTCAATGTTACAATACATATTTATACATGCCGAAGCATCCAATACCATGGACCGAAAACCATCGCGTCCAAAACCATGGACCGAAAACCATAGGTAGGTTCACCCAACCTAATATAGGGTCCAAAAAAAATTTCTCGGGGCGCTGCCCCGAACCCCGTAGAGGGGGGCTACCCGCCCCCCCTGTGACCCCCCCGCTGCGAAATCGGTGCAACGAAGGGGGGGCTCCACCCCCCCTCTAACCCAACCCAACAGATAGTTGAATAACACCTATGGGTTTTGGTATAATGGTGATTGTGATTCCCAACAATACTCCCGCAGGATTTGGCTTGGCTTTTGTCTAAGGTAATGTCACCAAATCCATGGGGCCTGCACATATCCAATGGGATAAAACTACAAATTAATGAGGGTTTTGAAATCTTCTTTCTTAGTCACTAGAGGTTCTCCCATCAACCTCATGGTTTCTGTGTGTTTCTCCCACCAATTCAGTGCATGGCCATCTAATTTATGTTGCACAAATGAGATAATTTTCCCTTCCACGATCTTATGGATGTTGAAAGAAATTTCCAGTTGATGCAACCAATAGCTGAGATTTAGAGTGTTGATCTTTCCATGGTACGACATGATATCGACTTTTTTCTTCCATTTTAAATTGGGACTAATTCATGTCACTCGAGTTGAGTTTATTTTTATTAGATTCTTTCTTCAACTATTTTTTCATTTCTCCTTGAGATTCTGATCACCATTTTGATTTGTCCTCTTCATTTCAACCCCTAAATTCTCCAAATATCCCCAACTTATTGCTCAGGGCTTCCATGAGCAGGTTAACATTGTGATTTATTTATGTAACTTGTTGTTTCAGCTATGAGAACCTCACCTATCGAAGCCCATGAGGGTGATTTACATATTCGTCTCCCATAATTAGGGTCTTATGATTTTCGACTATGTCATTCTATCTCTCTGAAATCCCCACAAAATACCAAAATAAACCTACCTTGATACCAAATGATCTGTAAATTATCATGGATATTCGGCTGAACAGTTCATCATAATAGATCTGACAATATTATATTAAAAGTACAAAATTATACACTATTACAGTTTTATTTAATTTCTAGAATTGTAGATTTGATTGTAATTAGTGCATGCATGTGAATGAAAATTGTGGAGAAAAGTAGAAAATACTAAAATAAGCTCACAAAGACACATAAGATACAAAATATTCCCCGAGAAACCCTTTCAATAGAAAACTAGCATCGAAGGTGAGGTTGCTTCTCTCTCTTTGTTTGCCTTAAAAATAAGGTTGCAAGTAAAAAGAAGTAATGATTGTGGCTCATGCGCTATTACAGTGCACATATCCTCTCTTGTCTATCTTTTCTCATATATGTAACATAATTCTCTCAGAGGAATGAATGTTTCTTCCTCTTAGTGGTTCAGTTATAACATAGCCCGACAGCCTACTAATGGTTAATTTTGACTACATCAACTAAACTGGAGTTATAAAATAGACTCTTCTAGAGCCTTTTATATCACAAACATCTGAATAGTACATTTTCCATGAATAATGGGGCTTTACGCGACATCCTCCTAAGCTATAGGTGTGGAAAAAAAAATAAACTTCTGAGTGGCATACCTTTCGAATATGGACTATCATTAACACGCTTCTTGCATCATTGGAAAGATATTTGTGTGTAGAATAACACTACAAGATGAAATGATAAAGCAAATCACCCCTAAAAAATGTTGTGTGATGCCTCAAAACACTCTAAAAAGGTTTCAGACCCTATTTCGCCAAACTGGGTTCAGCCAATAAAAACAATCCCGTCATCTAATTTCTCTAGTTTTTCCACTCTAAATGCATCGAGAGGGATGAAAAAAATATAATTATCTAATCTCGATCAACTATGAACTACCATAATTCATGTGGATGCATCCTAGAAGATAGTTTGAGATGAATATGTTATTTTATGTTAAAATTAAAATTCAGATAACTTTTAAAGCATATCAATGGTCATAAAGCTAATCACATCAATGTGTTTAAATAATAATTGCACTAATGCATTAAAATAATAAACACATTGGATTCCAGGATTTCAAAAATAAAAAAGGAATACTCCAATATCGTTGTGTTAAAAAAAATTAGTGCACCGATAAGTTATGTTAATCGGTGTGTATTACTAGTGAGTGCACCAGTGATTTTTATTGTGAGACACATTGATGTTCTAAAGAAGAAAAAAATGTGACTATATTTTTTTCAAATTAAAAAATGAGAAGTAATTGATTTTTCAAAATCTAATTTCATAAATTCTTTTAAATATTAAGGAATTATTCACTTTTTCATTATTTTCCCCAAAATTTCAAGGGAAAAATTTGCAAGAGAGACATATTAGGATCCTTGTTGAGCAACATAATACTATGGAATAATAGAACTATTTAAAAGATCAAAATTTGAAAGGTGTAGTGATTCACTCAAAAACTTACATAATAATAATTATACTATTTATTTTACTAAAGAAAAATTACAGTGTGTGTTCCTATTTAAATTTAATTAAAATGGAGAGGAAATAAAAACCCTGCATAGTAAAAATTTTACTATGGATTTTATTAATCAATTTTTTACAACATCTTTTCTTATTTAGATTTAATAAAAAATCAATTTCACCTTAGGGTTTAACTTCCTCTATCACTTCACAATTAGGGCTCTTCATTTTAGACGTTTTAGATTTAATGGGTTTGTGTTCCTACATATAAGGTGTTTAACATGTAAAGGACGGGGGCCATGTATTGAATCAGATCCAAACCCCATAAACCCTGTCTTTTTTTTTTAATGACTTTTGCTTCTCAGTGCGTCATGTGTAATATAACACATTGATGCACCTATAACAAACAGCACCATTAAGTCCAAAAGGCTTGTGTTTATTTTTTTATGTTTTCATTTTTTACTGTGGTGGTGGTGATTTTATCATTACATATTGCATCGTAATAATTTAAAGTTATTTCAAAATAATAAATTTTAAGGTCAGTGTGTATATGCACATAAATGCACTAGTTACCAAACGTCTTTTTGGCTTAAAATTATGTGATCTATTTATAAAATATATTTAATGGATTTTGTATTGAATGGTACATGCTTAATATCGGTAAAAAATATCTGAGAAGTGGTCAAATAACAAAATATTGATCAGTACTATTATAGCACATCCAAAAGAGCACAAAAGACAAGTTTTTGTAAATTCTTTACAAAATTAACATTTTTGAACTCTATGCAAGTATAACTAATATGTATTGGTTATAGTGTGTCATGCAAAGCCACAAAATGAGGAAACTCAATAAAATTCTTTTTGTCGAAAAGAGTCAAAGCCAATGGAAAAATTGCACAAAAATGAATCAGATGAATGAAAAAATACTTTTCAATATCTGTTTTTTTATTTTATTTTTTTAATAACATACTTAAGAATATTATATAACATGTTTCAAAACATGTATTAATTCACATATGTTTAAAGTTCTACAGGGACCAACAATGAAGGAAAAAAATGTCGTTATAAGAAAATACAGATTATAGAACATGTAAATGACAATGAATTGGTTCTTAGTTCATTTGGATTAGTGTTGAAGGTTCAAAAAAGGTGAGAAAACTTTTACAAAACTATGAACGATATAATTGAATGAGCGTATAGACGTACTTTATTACTACGAATAATTCACTTATTAATATCAATTTTGTTATATTTAATTTTCATATATCAATATAAAAATAGTTTATTACTTTTCCAGAAAAATTATAAAAATACCAAACTATCAATGAGATAATATCTGAAGCATGTTAGCAGGAATTTCCAAAAAAATGCACAGGTAGATGGTCAAAGAAATGGACATAATTTCATCACAAGAAGAGTCATCTCAACAAAAAACTTCTTCAAATGTGTGTAATCCTTGAATTTTTATATTAGGTAGATATACACAAATAATTTAGCATTAAATATTAATTTTCGACTATTTTCATGCAACAAAAAAGATGGAACCCATTCACCTCATAAAACAAGACAAAAGGGAAGAAAAGGGTTGACATAAAATTTTGTCAATTACTATTAATATTTCCTTCTAACAACTTAAGATTTCATTTTTTTTTTATGGCATTGAGTTAAATATGGGTTGTGGTATATGTTGGAAAATTAAAAAACAAAATGTGCAATTTATAAGTATCTATGTTATTTTATTTCTCTGAGTTTATAATTAATAGAATAAAAAAGTAATTTATATTAAATTTATGATTTATTATGGGGTATAGAACTTGCAAGAAACAAAGTATGGAACTACACCAAGATAAGAGTTGTTGAAAAATGCATGAGATCTAGTTTTGAAAAAGTTTGTATAATTTGTTAGAGTCGGTCTAGTCAGTCCTCCGTCAGAGATCAAAACTCTTTATGCATCTCATTTTTAGGAGTCCTGCTCCATTCACTCAGCTGCATTGTGCTAGGGGCATGCCATAATCTGATAGAAAAGGTCATGCTAGTCATTTCCCCTCATGTCTAGCTCCTTCTGGCTTAGGTGTTTTGTCAAGGATCACCAAAGTTCATGACAGTCAAGGTCTGGTCCTTTAATGGAAAAAAGTCATTTTCAATCATTAGGTCTAGGTATTAATCAATTTGGTCTTTAAATATATCTGATAAAGCCATGTAGGCAAGAGTGAGGCACTTACAGAGTTATGATTCAGAGAGTTTCATCGTCAAGTGGATAGACTTCGACTCTTCTTCAAAACTCTGTTATGAAGAAAACTCAAACAGTGTCATTGGTGATAAAATTTTCAAAAAAATCGTCAGTTGATTTCTTCAGATGTAGTCATGGTTTCCGTGGCCAAATGTCCTGTCGTGCAATCCATGCAAAGAGTGCTGAAAATTTTATCATTTGAGCTAAAATTTCAAAGGAAAAAGTGAAAATCAGTGTTTCTTTAAGTCAGTGAAAAAGTGTCAAAACACAACATTAGCAAAATGGGTTTTTGGAGAAGCAAAAATTTAACCCATGACTTCAAAGTATTTATATACAAGTTTCCACGAAAATCAAAGTCATTGTGCAAATCAAGTTCATAGGGAGACATTGCAAAGTGATTAGGAGAGCAAAGTGTGTGTTTCAGAGTAAGTTGGAGGCAATTTGCAGGGCGCAGCGCAAACACTAAGGGGTGCGGTGCACACAGAGGGCGCGGCAGACACAGAGCCACCCCATAGTGCAAAATTTCAATCGGCGCGACGCATATAAAGGGTGCGACGCAGTGTGTTTGGCGCGTAGCACACACCCACAAAGGCTTGAAACCGTGCCAAATCACCTCACATTGCTTGTGAAACCCCTCAAATTGACGGGTAGGCTCTATGTCATGACTTGCTCATCAAAGTTTATGAATGATATGGTGGTTTATGGCTATGTTTAAATTTCAACAAAACTCATAAAAACAACCACAAGAAAACACCAAAGGCCATTGCTGCTAGGGTTGCATAATTGTGGTGTTGATGCGAAGGCTCTGTTTTCCTACAATTTTTCCCTCTCCTACCATCTTTCCCTATCCTCCCTTTCTCATTTTTCCTATTATCCCTACCCTAAAACACTACCAAACCCTATCCCCTATCCCTCCACTCTTTGGTCAACATAACACCCCAAAACCCTACCTTATCAAGACCCCAAACCCTACATTATCAAATCCACTAACCCCACTACATATCCCTATACAAAACGTCTCCCCATAACCTCTATGCCCATCATATTACTCCCCTCCTAATACTCCCTTCTTTCATTGTTCCCCTTTGTGGCAGATATCACAAAAGCACCCAGCTTCACACCATCATCAAATGACAGCTTAAGTACAGTACACACAGTAGTCATGGCATCAGATCATTCATCAGAGTAAGAGATGGAGACACAAAGTGACTCATCCTCGGAAGAACAAGCTCCCAAGAGACATCACAAGAGTGGCAAACAAGTTAGGGATGAGCCAACTACCCTCATTGAATTGCAGGTGTGCCCTCTTGCCATGTCATGCTTCCAGCACCTATCATGTTTTGAATTTTGTCAAAGGGTGGCTAATGTTAGAGTTCATCATGAGTTGGCCTGTCTATTTGTGCTTCAGCTTCATGGAGGTCAGTCTATCTTGGTCGGGGTCAAATTCACATTGACACCTGAAACTATATCAGTGGCAACCGGCATACCAAATGTTGGAGAATAGTGGCACAAGAAAAAGAAGGTGGATAGGCATTACTATGAGCCTTATATTCAGGCCAGATTCTTGAGGCAGCTCATAAGAGTCTTTCAATTTAGATATTTGAAAGATGAGTATGCTCCACTTATGAAATTGATCATGAAGTACTTCAACTGTGAGGGGAGGTTCTCCCGACTATATGCCTATCACATCAGGTTGCTCATGCACTTTACCACGGTGCGGATGATGAACCTCCCATTTTTCATCTGCAGGAACATAGAGAGGATGAACACCTTCATGCAGCATAAGACCCCTCAGCAACAACTTAACAATGTTTATCACTTTGCTCTTATCCAGATTTTGGTAGATCATCAGTTGGGACTGCAAGGCATTGCTTGGGAGGACTTCATCTCCCGTGACCTCTTCCGCACTTCACAGGTACTATCAGAGGTAGAGCATGAGATAGATGGTCCTTCTCATAAGTATGAGAACCATGAGACCACGACTATGCTAGTATTCATTACATATCAGAGAGGAAGTAGGGACTTATTTGTAGAAGAAAATGAGTGTTATCTCCACCCGGGGTGGAATGGGCCTCGCTTCCAGCATCGACTACACGGGTACTAGACAAGGGAAAGAAGCCCATGCATAATGAGGGGCCATCAGGTGAACAAGATGCCGACTTCATCCTCATTCAGGATGATGATGCAGATGTGGAGAGTGCCAAACTTAGGATGACCATTCAGGAGCAGAACACGGAGATCCAAGACTTGTCACTCAATTTGGAGAGGGCCAAATGGATCATTAGGTGTCTAAAACAGAGGAACAAGCAGCTTGAGGACTAGCATGAGATCATGGAGCTGCAAAGCATCCACGAGAATCGACAAGCTGCCTAGCAAAGGAGGATCGAGCTCACTACCTTGGAGCAAGAGATTAACAATGACTGTGAGTCTTGGCTCAAGCGGATCAACATCCACCTTGAGAGACTGTTGGAGAAGGCTGACAGAGATAAAACCATACTGAGGAGGATGGTTTATCATTACAGGGCACGGAACTTGAGTTCAAAGGCTTGGATAAGGAGCTTGAAGGCAAAATTGAGCAGAGCAACCAAGAGACAAAAGAGGAAAAAAGAACAAGACCAGGTTCAAATCTTGGCTAAAGCCTTTGTGGCCTAGTATAGGGCCTGTTAGAGAACCTCCAGTCCAAATTTCAAGAAATTTTGGGTAATTTTGGTCACATGGAAATTTTTTGGTCACAACACAGGTTTTTTCTCCCTTTGCGTCGCACCATTGGCGCGGAGCTTAGGATTGGGAGCTCCAAATTTCAAGTGGCTTGCATTTTTGGATTTAGCATGCAAAATCACAACCACTGGTGCTTGGACAAGAAATTTGGGCATGATTTGAGTCTCCAAGAGGCCAAAAACACCAAAAAAATGGCCTCTCTGCCCCTATTTTGACACATAGTTAGCAGTATTAGGAGAATGAAGATTTGGAGGGGAACATGAGCACCAAATCCATAAATTCCACTTGGGTTGGAAAGTAGACAGGCCGGGCTTTCCAAAAGGAACACTTGGACACATTTTGGACTCCTACAGGTGCCTCAAAATATCCTCCAAAGTGGCGCAGTGGATATAGAAAGTGGCGCGACACATATAGCAAAATAGGCTAAATTCACCTCCGTTTCGCAAAATTTTTATTCGCAAATTTCTCCAAGTGGGCCCAATCATCTACAATTCACTTGCTTCAGCAACTAAGGCAAATTTTAAAGAATTTTGCTTCTATCCAAGGGGAAAAGGAAGTCAAAATATCACTCAAAGCTAGTTGTCATTTTTCTAACGTTGCACCCGTAGCTAATGGTTGGCTTTCCATCTCCATTTTGTAATGATTCAAGAAACTCCCCAACCCTTGGTCCTTCTATATCCTCATGGCATGTTCTATTTATTGTATGTAAACCATTTGCAAAGGGTTGGTAGGCTTGTAATTTCTGGGAGACTGTGGGAAAGAAACTCTGTTTCTTCATTGTATATTTTGAGAGAGGATTAATGAAAGGCAACATCTCTGTTTCATGAGATTCATGTGGTTGTGAGTGTAGCAAATCTGTCTCTTATGTTTCATATGTATTTTGTTATGTTTCAAAGTTCATTTCATATTCATTTCAGTGAAATTTTCTAAGTTAGATAAGGTAGAATTCATTTTTATTGCTCTTCCCGTGGGAAAATTTCATGTTCAGTTTTCTTTCTTCTATTGAAAAGGATTCATGTACTTATGCCATTTTCATCCGCCTAAGAAATCTATCCATTCCATGCTATTTCAAACTAAATTGCTATATTTTTCGCTTGTCTTGCCTCACGGAGTAATCTGTGCCTTTGTATTAAATTCTATGTTCATTGTTGTCCGTTGGTCCCATACCATCTAGAAACTCACTCATTCATAATTTTTTTTTTCTTGTATCCATATTTTCTTACTAGCCTAAGATCGATATTGCATTGTAAGTCATCTAAGATCATATCGTTTACTTATTCACTACGCATGATTCGGAGAGAGCCCTCTCTTGTTCTGGTAGGGCTAGCTACCAGACTGAGCGTGGTTTATGGTTACCCTAAATTCTTGCCTTCCCTCAGCCTAAGGCATATTTAGGTGTTAACATAGTGGCGACTCCGCTGGGGAACGAAATAAATCCCATTACTTCTCCATAATTCTAAGCTTTCGGATGATAAGTTTAGTATTGGATAGGATGAGTAAGTTGGTTGTGCCCTTTGATTTTTCTCAATAGCACGCTGGCATCTAGAGGATATACCAGAGCTAATCCAGATCCATATTCTTCGCACATCCACGAAAATCCCAATTTGATTTCAAGAATTTATCGTGAAGAAAGCTCTATATCTCCCATGTTCAAATCCCATTCATGCCCCGACATTTTTGAGTATCTCTAAGATCTAGATTTTGATGAGAAGTTTCAACTATCGTTGTTTGAAACTAAATCCGAAAGGGTGGTTGACTCTACTGTCCACAATCCATAGTTTCTTGTAGACTTGGAGACAGAAAGGGCTAACTAGTTGAATGATAACTACATTATAACTTAGCTTCAAACTCAAATTTCTAGCCCCTTACAAACTGTGCACACTCCTCCAACACCTCCGAGGACAAATCCACCGTGAGTGATGGCTGCCCGTTTTGCACCCCTTGTTCTGCCTCAAGTTTTAGATGATATGCCCACATATTATCAAAGCAAAATCCCATTTTTTGATGGCACTCCTAATAGCATTAGTTCTCAGTAGCATGTGGACAGAATGGCAGACTTCTATGAGCTTCATGAGATCAATGCGGAGAATGTGGCAATGAGACTCTTTGTACAGAAATTTACAGGTGAAGTGAGGAAATGGTTCAGAGGTTTGCTAGCTGCACGTATCGCTACCTTGGCCGACCTAAAAAGAAAATTTTTAAACCATTGGGAAGTGAAAAAGAATCCTCTTCAAATTCTGGCCGAATATGAGAAAATCAAAAGAAACACTGGTGAGTCAGTCCAAGACTATTGCATTAGATTCAATTCAGTTTATAACAAAATTCCAGATCATATAAGGCCACCTGTGGGACTAGCCATGGTGAAGTTCCCAAATGGTTTTGATGCTGACATGGATTATCAATTGAGAGAAAGAGAACTGGCCACAATGGAAGACATGCAGTAGATAACAGTCAGCGTTGAAGGAAATCTGCTAACCAAGAGAGCTAGAGCAAAAGCAGAGAAGAAGGTCACCATAAAAGAAGAATCTTCCTCGATAGATCAACTACATTGAAAGGTAGAGGAGATGCTTGAAAGGGTGAAAATTAACAAACCTAAACCACAAGTTAGAATAAGACAAAGAGATCAGCGAGCCCAAGAGCAGACAGCACAGTAGCCAGTACAACCACCTTTGCAGCAAAATTTTGTACATGGACCAGAGTCAGATGCAAACGAGAATATAATAGGTGAATAAAACCACCTATTTACTCCTGATGATTTTCCTATTTATCTCACTAAGGATGAGGAGTATGCAGAGAGTTAAGTTGTACACAAAGATGTAGGTTTCATTCTAACAAATGACACCATCTTGGAGGAAGAATCAGATGAATACCAAAGAGGCTATATGAATGCTTTGTTCCCCCAACAACAAAGATATTCACTTAGAAACAGAGATGTGTCGGTCAAACCAATTCAAAAAAGGAAGGATGTTGAAGCAACAAAGAATGATTCATCAGTTGCACAAAGGAAAGGAAAGGAGGCAGTTGATCCGGATAGCAGCAAATCACCATCAGCAGAACAATCACATCGACAAGTTTCATCCAAAGAAAAGGAAAGGAAAGACATCCCAGTCAAAGAGGTAGAAAATATTCCTACTTTTAATTTAGAGAATGAGATTTCTAAATTGAAAGTATCCATTCCCTTGACTGAAATAATGAGGAACTGCAGTTATAGAGGAAAAGTATCTAAAATGTTGAATTTGGACCCAATGTCCGACATGGTGAATGTCGAAGATGATCAACCTAAAATGATTTTTTGGCCAACATCGAATGGTGAGTCTCCTGATAGTGATGTGCCACCTTTCTATATCAGTTTAGGATTGCATGATTTTGTGTTACATAATGCCATGTTCGATTCTAGAGCTTCTCACAATCTCATGCCCAAGGCTATCATGGATAAGTTGGGTCTAGACATCACCCGACAATACCATGATCTCTATTCATTTAATTCCAACAAAGTAAGATGTATTGGGCTCATCAAAGACTTGGTTGTGAGTCTGGATTAGCTCCCAATGAGGAATTTTTTGATGGATGTTTTTGTAGTAGATATTCCTCCCAGGTTTGGCATGCTTCTATCCAGGTCTTGGGTAGCGAAATTGAAAGGGACACTACAACTAGATTTCTCCTATGCAACAATTCTGGTGTTTGGCCAAATGAGGAAATTGTATCAGGAACAAAAAATGAAATACATGATCATAAGCAAGGAGAAACCCATAAATCATCCGACTAATTATGTACATACATATTTAGAGTCTTTTGTTTTGCATTCAGATAGTTTCAATGATATCGATAGTCAGTTAGTAGAAGCATATGATATTCCAGAAAAAAAAAAAAAAAAAAATGAAAATCAGAGGAGTTTTAAGGAAAGAAGAACAAGAACAACAGTTGGAAATGATGGCGCTGGAATTGGAATTGGAATTGGAATTGGAACTGGAATTCTGGCACAACAAACAGATTTTCAACACTTGCAAGAGGAGGAAGAAGGTTTTTGGACCATGGATTTCGATGGAGCAGTTGGAAATGATGGCGCTGGAATTGGAATTTGGGTACGCAGTCCTTTCTCCACCCCGAACAAAGTTCCTAGTAACGTGCAGGTATGCTCTTACAGGTTGGCTTTTGAGTGTTCAAATAATGAAGTTGGGTATGAAGCTCTGATTGCTGGCCTAAATATTCTAAGAAAGTTGAATGCTAAGAGGATTTCAGTATATGGCGAATTCGAATTGTGACTAAGCAGGTCAGAGGTGAATATCAAGCCAAACATCCTTGGATGTGGGCTTACCATAATGGAGTTCTAGACATTCTAAAATTATTTTCAGAATACATCTTGACATGTGTGCCTCGTATACAAAATAGTATTGTTGATGCTCTTGCTAAGGAAGAAAGTAGTTTGAAAATCCCAATGAACTCCAGCAATAAATTCGAAATCCATGTCAAGGATCATCCAACCGTTCTAGAAAATCAGAGATATTGGCAAGATTTCCAAGATGATGAGGAGATTGATGATTTTCTGAAAAACAAAGGCAAGTTCAAATAGACCTCAATTGATGTAGAAAATGATGATGGTAAAGGTAATGGTACAAATGAGGTGCAGATTAATGAAATGGATGTGTTGAAGCTGAAGAATAACGTTATTCCTCAAGGCTTGATACCTTTAGAAGAACTCTTTGATCAAGATGATGTAGCCCGCAAGCCAACATTGCAGCCAATAAAGAAGGGTGTGGAAGAGGTCAATATCGGAACAACTGCTAATCCTAAATTGGTAAAATTGTCCAAAGGCATTACTATCAAAGATCAAGGACAATATATCAGTTTGTTGTTGTCATTTGTAGATGTATTTTCTTTGGATTATTCCAACTTAAAAACATATGATACCAATATAATTCAGCACACTATACCCATCAAGCCCAATAAAAAACCATTTAGACAAAAGTTGAGAAGGCTAAATCCAAAGCTGTTGCCATCTATTGAAAAGGATATAAACAGGTTTTACAAATCAGGGATCATTATGCAATCAGATTTTCAGATTGGATCTCTAACTTGGTGCCCGTACGAAAGAAGACATGTGAGATTCGCTTATAGATTGATTTTAGAAATCTCAATAAAGTTTCATTGAAAGACAACTATCCATTGCCCAAAATGGACCATATACTTCAATGAGTAGTGGGAGCATCTCGTATGTCACTACTTGATGGTTATTCCAGATATAACCAAGTTTCTATCCATGAAGATGACCAAGACAAGACAACGTTCACCACTCCATGGGGAACATTTAATTACGCTAAAATGCCTTTCGATTTGAAAATGCAGGTGCCACATTTCAGTGTGCAATGGACTTGGCTTTTTCAAATGAGAAGGATGTCTTTTTGGTTATGTACCTGGATGGTTTGACAGTGTTTTCCAAATCTGATGAAGAGCACATGTACCATCTAAAGACTATCTTCCAAAAGTGAAGAAAATATGGCTTTTCACTGAATCCAAAAAAGAGCTTGTTCACCATGGAGGAAGGAAAAATACTTGAGCACATTATATCAAAATATGGCATTCGTATTGATCCAGCACGTGTGCAAGAAATTCAACAAATCGATCTGCCTTGGAACTAAGAAGAGATAAAATCTTTCAATGCTAAAATGAATTTTCTATGCTGCTTTGTACCTAATCTTGCAGAGCACCTAAGAGAGATGACAAACATGCTTAAGAAGGAAAGCCAAGTGAGATGGATGGAGGAGGCTATAAAATCTTTCAATTTGGTCAAATTGGCTCTTTCCTCAGCTCCAGTTCTAGTTAGCCCGGACTACACTCAGGATTTTATATTGTTCTCATTTACTTCAGAGCACACTATGGTAGCTATGTTATTGCAGAAAAGAGATGATCATGAAAGACCCATTCCATTCTTCAGCAGAGCTATAAGAGATGCAGCCTTAAAATACAACATCATTGGGAAGCAAGCCCTTGCACTTCTGGAGGCATTGAAATATTTCTGGGTATATATTCTACATTCTCATATTTTGGCCTATATTCCTAACGCTACTGTTAAAGATGTTTTAGTGCAGACCGATCCGGAAGGAAGACGAGGCAAGTGGATTGTAGCCTTGCTAGAATATGGTGTGGAAATAAATCCCACATAGCAGGTGAAGGGACAGGGATTGGAAAAGTTAATGGCCGAATCAAACTTACACGCCTTGGACATAAATCTGATCGTTGCTATGTCCGATGAGAATGAGGAAGGATCATCAATTTAGGTATCTGAAATGTTTTCTCTTTCTCCATGGCATTCAGATATCATTTATGTGTTTAAAAATTTGTCACCACCTCCCGGCATGATTAGAAGCAAAGCGAGAACACTCAAGTTGAAGGCTGTGGAGTTTTGCATTCTAGATTATGCACTATATTGGAAAGATCCCGGTGGCGTTTTGTTAAATTGTTTGGTAGAAAAGGAAGAAAACAAGGTCATGGAGGATTGCCACCAAGGAGACTCTGGTGGTCACCTTTTTGGAAGTCAACAACAAATAAAATTATGAGATCGAGGTACTATTGGCCGACATTGTTTGCTGATGTATATAAGATGGTCAAGTGTTGTCATAAGTGTCAAATTTTCGAAGGAAAGCAGAAGTTACAACCTTTACCACTTAAGCCTATAGAGGTGAGTGCCCCTTTCTAGCAATGGGGATTGGATTTCATTGGTGAAATTCATCCCACTTCTTCCGGTCAGCACAAATGGATCCTTAAAGCAAAAGAATATTTCATGAAATGGATCGAGGAAATTCCCATGAGACAAGCTACAGATGCGGTAATCATTTCATTCCTTGAAAATAACATCCTATCTTGCTTTGGTTGCCTGAATAAGTTAATCACTGATAACGCAACAACTTTCAAATAAAAAAGGATGGTAGATTTTTGCCATAAATATCACATCATCTTGGGTCACTCAAATGCCTATCATCCGCAAGGCAATGGATTGGCAAAGTCTTTGAATAAATCATTGGTCAACATCATCAAGAAGCTGCTGGAAATAAACAAGAAGAGCTGGCATAAGAGGTTGGTCAATGCACTTTGGGCAGATCAGGTCAGATAGAAGAAATCCATCGGTACATCACCTTTTGAGCTTGTTTATGGAGTTGATACAGTGTTTGCTACCTCTCTCGCAGCCTTGGTAGTCAAACTTCTTTAGGAAGCCAACAGTGAAGAAGATCCCATGCAGAGAAGGTTGAATCAAATGATCCAATTGCAGCAGACCAGAGAAGAATTTTTTAGGAACACATCCAAATTGCAGGAGAAGATCAAGAAAATTTATGACATAAAAGCAAAGGCGGAAAAATTTCAGTTGGATGATGTGGTGTTGAAGTGGGACGCAAGGAATGAGGAGAAAGGTAAGCATGGCAAGTTCAAGAATATCTGGAAAGTTCCCTTCAAGATTGCAACGTATCGGGGTCAAAATGCCTTTCCTCTGAAGATAATGAATGGGGAAGATTGTCCAGGAGGGCCGATCAATGGTCCGCTACTCAAGTGGTACCATTTCTAAGTTATTGAAGCTACTTCCACTGTCATTGTAAATACCATTTTATTTCAGTTTGGTTAGAGTTTGTAAAGTTAGTCTTCAAGTCATTTCAATATCAAATTTGAGTCAGTTTTTTTTTTGTCATTTTAGTTTCATAAATGATTCAGAGTCTTGTGTTATTGTCGAAATAATGACTCCATAGCCCAATGGACGAAGGCACTATCTAGCTCTTCCAGAGATCTGTTGTTCTTGGCATCTCCAAGGAGCTACCATTCCCCATTGGAGCCAATGTTAGAGTCGGTCTTGTCAGTCCTCCGCTAGAGATCAAAACTCTTTCAGCATAAAATTTTTAGGAGTCCTGCTCTGTTCACCCAGCTGAATTCTGCTAGGGGCATGCCATAATATGACGAAAAAGTTCTTGCTAGTCATTTCCCCTCATGTCTGGCACCTGCTAGCTTAGGTCTTTTCATTAATGATCACTAAAGTCCATGACAGTCAAGGTTTGGTCCTTTAATGGACAAAATACATTTTAAATCATTAGGTCTATTGATTAGTCAATTTGGTCTTCAACCATTTCTAATGAAGCCATGCAGGCCAGAGGGAGGCCCTTACAAAGTTATGATTTAAATAGTTTCATCATCATGTGGACAAACTTTGACTGTTCTTCAAAACTCTGTTTTGAAGAAAAGTAAAATACTGTGTCATTTGTGATAAAATTTCAAAAAAGTCTGCAGTTGATTTCTTCAGGTGCATACGTGGTTTCTGTGGCCAAATGCCCTATCATCTGACCCCTGCAAAAGTGCCAAAAAATTTCATCATTTGAGCTAAAAATTCAAAGGGAAAAGTGAAATTCAGTGTTGCTTTAAATCAGTGAAAAGTGTCAAAATGAAACATTAGCAAAGTGGGCTTTTGAAGAAGAAAAAATTAAACCCATCACTTCAAAGTCATTATATAGAAGTTTCCACAAGCAAACAAAGTCATTCTGCGAATCGAGGTCATAGAGAAACATTGCAAAGGCATTGAGAGTGCAAAGCACGCATTTGGAGTGAGTTTGGAGTCATATTCAGGAGTGTGGCGCACACACAGAGGAGCGTGGCACACATAGAGGACACTACGCACACAGTGTGACCCCGCAGTGGAAAAAATAAAAGAGAGCGACGCATATAGAGAGCACAACGTGCACCCACTTTACGAGGGTATGGATGATGAACCTCCCATTATTCATTTGCAAGAACATATAGAGGATGAACACCTTCATGCAGCACAAGACCCCTTAGTAGGAACTTAACAATTTTTATCACTTTATTCTTATCCGGATTTTGGTGGATCATCAGTTGGGATTGCAGGGCATTACTTGGGATAACTTCATCTCCCATGACCTCTTCAGCACTTCACAGGTACTAGCATGAGATAGGTGGTCCTTCTCATCAGTATGAGTGCCATGAGACCACTACTATGCCAGTATTCATCACATATAAGAGAGGCAACAGGCATTTGTTTACAGCAGCAAAGCGAGTGTTATCTCCACCTGGGGTGGAAGGGGCCCCACTTCCGACATCGACAACATAGGTACAGGACAAGGGCAAGAGGCCCATGCATGATGAGGGGCCATTAGGTGAACAAGAGGCCGATTTCATCCTCATTCCCACCAGACAATCTACTGATATGGTAATCCTTTCATTCCTTGAAAATAACATCTTGTCTCGCTTTGGTTTCCTGAATAAGCTAATCACTGATAACGCAACAGATTTCAAATCAAAAAGGATGGTAGAGTTTTGTCATAAATATCACATCATTTTGGGTCACTCAACTACCTATCATCCGCAAGGCAATGGATTGGCAGAATCTTCAAATAAATCATTAGTCAATATCATCAAGAAGATGCTGGAAATAAATAAGAAGAGCTGGCATAAGAGGTTGGTCAATGCACTTTGGGCAGATCGGGTCAGTCAGAAGAAATCCATTGGTACGTCACCGTTTGAGCTCGTTTATGGAGTTGAAACAACATTTCCTACCTCTCTTGCTGCCCCAGTAGTCAAACTTCTTTAGGAGGCTGGTAGTGAAGAAGATCCCATGCAAAGAAGGTTGAATCAAATGGTCCACTTGCAGCAGACCAAAGAAGAAGTTTTCAAGAATACATCCAAATTGCAAGAGAAGATCAAGAAAATTTATGACAGAAAGGAAAAAGTGGACAAATTTCAGTTGGATGATGTGGTGCTGAAGTGTGATGCAAGGAATGAGGAGAAAGGCAAGCACGGAAAGTTCGAGAACCTCTGGAAAGGTCCCTTTCAAATCATAGCATATCACGGTTAGAATGCCTTTCTTCTGAAGGAAATGAATGGGGAAGATTGTCTAGGAGGGCCGATCAATGGTCGGCTACTCAAGCGGTACCATTTCTGAGTTATTAACACTGCTTCCACTATCACTGTAAATACCATTTTATTTCAGTTTTGTTAGAGTTTGTCAAGTTAGTCTTCAAGTCATTTCAATATCAAATTTAAGTCAGTTTTTTGGTCATTTCAGTTTCATAAATGAGTCAGAGTCCTGTGTTGTTTGTTGGGATAATGACTCCATAGCCCAATGGACAAAGGCACTGTCTAGCTCTTCCAGAGATCTGTTGTTCTTGGCATCTCCAAGGAGCTACCATCCCCCATTGGAGCCAATGTTAGAGTCGGTCTGGTTAGTCCTCCGTCAGAGATCAAAGCTCTTTATGTGTCTCATTTTTAGGAGTCCCGCTCCATTCACTTAGCTACATTCTGCTAGGGGCATGTCGTAATCTAATGGAAAAGGTAATGCTAGTCATTTCCCCTCATGTCTGGCTCCTGCCGGCTTAGGTCTTTTGTCAAGGATCACGAAAGTTCATGATAGTCAAGGTCTGGTCCTTTAATGGACAAAAGTCATTTTTTATCATTAGTTCTAGAGATTAATCAATTTGGTCTTTAAATATATCCAATAAATTAATGCAGGCCAGAGTGACGCCCTTACATAGTTATGATTCAGAGAGTTTCATCATCATCTGGATAGACTTCGACTCTTCTTCAAAACTTTGTTTTGAAGAAAAGTCAAACAGTGTCATTGGTGATAAAATTTTCAAAAATGTCATCAGTTGATTCCTTTGGATGCAGTCATGGTTTTCATGGCCAAATGTCCTGTCGTACAATCCATGCAAACAGTACCAAAAATTTCATCATTTGAGCTACAATTTCAAAGGGAAAAGTGAAAATTAGTGTTGCTTCAAGTCAGTGAGAAAGTGTCAAAGCACAACATTAGTGAAATGGGTTTTTGGAGAAGCAAAAATTTAACCCATGACTTCAAAGTATTTATATACAAGTTTCCACCAAAGTCAAATTCATTGTGCAAATCAAGTTCACAGGGAGACATTGCAAAGTGATTAGGAGAGCAAAGTGCATGTTTAAGAGTAAGTTGGAGGCAATTTCCAGGGTGCAACACACACACTAAGGGGCACAACGCACACAGAGGGCGCAGCGCACACAAAGCCAATCCATAGTGTAGAATTTCAATGGGCGTGGTGCATATAACAGGCACAGCGCACTGGGTTTGGTGCGCAACGCACACCCACAAAAGCCTGAAGCCATGCCAAATCGCCTCAAATTACTTGTGAAACCCTTGCAATTGATAGGTAGGATTTATGTCATGAATTTCTCATCAAATTTTATGAATGATATGGTGGTTTATGGCTATGTTTAAATTGCAACAAAACTCATAAAACCAACCACAAGAAAACACCAAAGGCCATTGTTGCTAGGGTTGGATAATTGTGGTGTTGACGCCAAGGCTCAGTTTTCCTACCACTCTTCCCTCTCCTACCATCTTTCCCTTTCCTCCCTTTCTCATTTTTCCTATTATCCCTACCCTAAAACACTACCAAACCCTATCCGTTATCCATCCACTCTTTGGTCAACATAACACCCCGAAACCCTACTTTATCAAGACCCCAAACCCTACTTTATCACATCCGCTAACCCCCCTACATATCCCTAAACAAAACTTCTCTGCATAACCCCTATGCCCATCATATTACTCCCCTCCTAATACTCCCCTTTTCCATTGTTCCCCTTGGTAGCATCACAAAAGCACCCAGATTCACACCATCATTAAACAACAGCCTAAGTACAGTACACACAGCAGTCATGGTAATAGAGCATTCATCAGAGTATGAGATGGAGACACAAAGTGACTCATCCTCGAAAGAACAGGCTCCCAGGAGACATCACAAGAGTGGCAAACATGTTACGGATGAGCCAACTACCCTTACTGAATTACGGGCCTGCCCTATTGCCATGTCATGCTTCTAGCACCTATCATGTTTTGAATTTTGTCAAAGGGTAGCTAATGTTAGAGTTCATCATGAGCTGGCCCGTGTATTTGTGCTTCACCTACATGGAGGTCAGTCTATCTTGGCCGGGGTCACCTTCAGATTAACACCTGAAACTATATTAGTGGAAACCGACATACCGAATGTTGGAGAACAGTGGCACAAGAAAAACAAGGTCGATAGGCAACACTATGAGCCTCACATTAAGGCCATATTCTTGAGGTAGCTCACAAGAGTCTTTCCATTCAGATATTTGAAAGATGAGTATGCTCCACTCATGAAATTGATCATGAAGTACTGCAGCTGTGAGGGGAGGTTCTCTTGACTATATGTCTATCACATCAGGTTTCTCATGCACTTTAGCAAGGTGCAGATGATGAACCTCCCATTTTTCATTTGCAGGAACATAGAGAGGATGAACACCTTCATGCAGCATAAGACCCCTCAGTAGCAACTTAACAGTGTTTATAACTTTTCTCTTATCCGGATTTTGGTAGATCATCAGTTGGGACTACAGGGCATTTCTTGGGAGGACTTCATCTCCCGTGACCTATTCAAAACTTCATTGGTACTATCAAAGGCAGAGAATGAGATAGGTTGTCCTTTTGATCAGTATGAGCACCATGAGACCACGGCTATGCCAGTATTCATGACATATCAGAGACACAATAGGCACTTGTTTGCAGCAACAAGGCGTGTGTTATCTCCACCCGGGTTGCAAGGGGCCTCGCTTTTGACATCGACTACATAGGTACAGGACAAGGGCAAGAAGCTCATGAATTACGAGGGGCCATCAGGTGGAGAAGAGGCTGACTTCATCCTCATTCAAGATGATGATGAAAATGTGGAGAGTGCCAAACTTAGGATGACCATTCAGGAGCAGAACACGGAGATCCAAGAAATGTCACTCAATTTGGAGAGGGCCGAATGGATCATCAGGTATCTGGAGTAGAGGGACAAGAATCTTGGGAACCAGAATGAGATCATGGAGCTGCAAAGCATCCATGAGAATCGACAAGCTGCCCAACAAAGGAGGATTGAGATCACTACCTTGGAGCAAGAGATTAACAATGACCGTGAGTCCTCGCTCGAGCGGATCAACATCCACCTTGAGAGACTATTGGGGAAGGCTGACAGAGACAAAACCATACTGAGGAGGATGGTTTATCAATACAGGGCATGGAATTTGAGTTCAAAGGCTCGGATAAGGAGCTTGAAGGCAAAATTGAGCAAAGAAACCAAGAGACGAAAGAGGCAAAAAGAGAAAGATCGGCTTGAAATCTTGGTTCAAGCCTCTCTGGCCTAGTATAGTGCCTCTTATAGAACCTCCAGCCAAAATTTCAAGAAATGTGGGGCAATTTTGGTCACATGGAAATATTTTGGTCACAACACATGTTTTTCTCCATGTGCGTTGTGCCACTGGCGTGGCGCTTAAGATTGGGAGCTCCAAATATGAAATGGGTTGCATTTTTGGATTCAACATGCAAAATCATGACTGCTGGTGCTTGGACAAGAAATTTGGGCATGATTTGAGTCCCCAGGAGGCCAAAAGCACCCAAAAAATGGCCTCTTTGCCCCTATTTTGACACACAGGAAGCAGTCTTGGGAGAACAAAGATTGGGAGGGGCAAATGAACAATAAATCTAGAAATTCCACTTGGGTTGGAAGGTAGATAGGCTAGGATTTCCAAAAAGCACACTTGGGCACACTGTGGGCTCCCGCAAGTGCCTCAAAATAGCCTCCAAGTGGCGGAATGAATATAGAAGGTTGCATGGCGCATATAGGGAAAAAGTGCAAATTCACCTCCGTTTCACAAAATTTTGATTCGCAACTTTCTCAAAGTGGGCCTGCTCATCTACACTTCACTTTTTTCGGAAACTAAGGCAAATTTTAAAGAGTTTGGATTCTTTCCAAGTGGAAAAGGAAGGCAAACTGTCACTCAAAGCCATTTGTCATTTTTGTAATGTTGTACCTGTAGCTAATGGTTGACTTTCCATCTCCATTTTGTAATGATTCGAGAAACTCCCCAACCCTTGGTCGTTCTATCTCCTCATGGCATGTTCTATTTATTATATGTAAACCATTTGCAAAGGTTTGGTTGGCTTGTAATTGCTGGGAGACTGTGGGAAATAAACTTTGTTTCTTCATTGTATATTTTGACAGAGGATTAATGAAAGGCAACGGCTCTGTTTCATGAGATTCATGTGGTTGTGAGTGTAGCAAAATTGTCTCTTATGTTTCATATATATTTCGTTATGTGTCATAGTTCATTTCATATTCATTTTAGTGAAATTTTCTAAGTTAGATAAGGTAGAATTCATTTTTATTGCTCTGCCTGTGGGAAAATTTCATGTTCAATGATCTTCCTTCTATTGAATAGGATTCATGTACTTATGCCCTTTTCACCCTCCTAAGTAATCTCTCCATTCTGTGCTATTTCAAACTAAATTGCTAGACTTTTCGCCTGTCTTGCCTCACGAAGTAATCTCTACCTTTGTATTAAATTCTTTTTTCATTGGTGTCCGTTGGTCCCATACCATCTGAGAAACTTAGTCATTCATAAGAAATTGTTTCTTGTATCCATATTTACTTACTAGCCTAAGATCAATATTTAATTGTAAGTCATCTCAAATCATATCATTTACTTATTCGCTGAGCGTGACTCAGAGAGAACCCTCTCCTATTCTGGTAGGGCTAGCTACCAGACTGAGGGTGGTTTGTGGTTACCTGAATTTTCGCCTTCCTTCAGCCTAAGGTAGATTTAGGTGCTAACATAATTCAAGACTCAATTCTTGTTATGGTACAAATGTATTCCATTTACGTTGATGTATATTATTTATTTCAATTTTCATTATTGTTACCAATGTAAGCTCACTTATTTTTATGTTTGTAGATGAAACTTGAAGAAGATTAAAACAATTGATGCAATCAACAAAACATTCATTCAAATAACCTAAATTATGGAAATAGCTCAAGAACTAACATGAGTTTCAATGAAGAATGAAGATCTATTTGGATATCAATACAAGATGCATTTTTTGTAATAAATGTTTGTGAAAATTAGATTTTGTTTAATGTAATGGACATAGTGTCCTAATTAAAAGACAAGGGGTTACCAATAACTATCCCATTTTGTATGATAAAGAGCCCCGTATTCATAGATAATAAAACACATTTTAATTTATTTTATTTTGTTGTCCAGTGTCGCTATAAAATGTTACACAACTAATTAAATATATGAATTATTAAATATTATAATGAATATATGTGAAATCTGAAGATATATCAAAATAATCTAAACATCATATACAGATGCACTAATCAAAATTTATTTTATATGAATATGGTTATAAGATATATGTCATTTTTCAATGAATAACGGATTCTAAAAATCACAATAATTTCATTGTCATGGGTCAATGCTTCTAAAAGGATAAAATGGATACCAAGACATCATATATTAATGTGCACTTCTTTGAATACGAGTTTTTCAACAATGATATTTATAATAATAATAAATGATATCTCGGTGCTTTAGTACATACAAAAGCTCAGTGTGTTCATAAAATACATATGCATCAGGAAGGTATACATTTCTTGCACCAACGTAATTCACCTTTAATGAACTAATCCATTGTTACCTTTCACACACTAATGTGTTACGTACTGCAGGATGTTTTTGCCTACCTCAGTACCTTTTGTGAAAAATACAACACCTAGGCTTTTGCAAACACATAAGCACTTGGGTGTTATATTATTCAAACACCGGTGTTGTTTATACAACCGATCAACACTAGTTCATTGTTATGCATAACTACCCGATGTGTTGGAGAGGATAAAAGCACAGAGGTTGCAAGATTTTTTTGTCTTCCTCAGAGCCCTTCCCAAAAAAGAACTACTCGAGATGTTTTTAGAATACATAAGCACCACGGAGGTAGACCACTAGTGTTGATTGAATTCAATGCCCCAATAGGTTTATTACAACACTCGTGCTTTTATAAATTCAACACAATGGCGCTCCAAATGTTTTCGAGTCTCTATGATTTATTTAAATTTATAACATAGGGGCTTTTATATTGGTAGCAAGTCAGTGTGTTCTTTCCAATAAGCCCACTACTAAGGAATAATCAGCTAAAACATTCAACGACCAAAATATTTTTAGTTGTAATGAAGTTTTGTTATGAGCTCTACAAAAAATATCAATAACCACGAATGAATGTTGTAACTGAGGTTTTTTTTGACAATTTTATAACAGTGAAAAACTTTTTTTATAAAGTGTACTAGAAAATATTTCCTTGTAGTGTATCTTCATAGTTAATCTAGTTCCACTCTCAAGTTCGATCTATTTATAATTTTGAATTTATTCTTGTTTTACTTATGCCTCTATAATCTTTCTCATGATATTAGAGCGTGAAGTTCCATAACACTCCTTGAAAGTAACATTTAAAAGCACATAGAACAAAATCTTGAGGAACATAACAAACAAGCCGATTGTTGCTAAGAAGCCAAAATCCATCAGCCAAGAAAACCCCAAGTGCTAACCCGCTGTAAATATTTCCAAATAAAAGTGATAGAAAAGAAAAATTCACGACGAGAAACAATGCGTAACTAATGCACCTTAGCAGTAATAGAAACCGTGTTATAAGGTGAACACTTAAAGCACTAGTGATTTCCTAAACACCCTCCTGAACGCTAATGTAGCCTCTCTGCATTAACTGTAAATAAAATAAAAATGGCACGAAAATTACACGGCATAAGTATTTACCCATTTATTAAGAAAAAATATTGTTTGAAAATGTTTGGAACAAAGGAACTTATGCATCTATTAAGAGACAAATGTTAAGTGTGAAGCCAAATTCATGTAGGATTCCAGATCCTTCTACACCACCAGTAATTTCTAGAATCACTTGCATGATTCTAGATTCTTCTCCAACACTATTAGTTTCTAGATCATTCTAGATCTCCATCAGAATCACATACAAGATTGGTGATCCTTCTTTTTCCTCTATAAATTTGTAATTTCTCTGGTAAAGGAAAGCAAGCAAGTGAAGGCCCAAGTTTGTTATGTAATGAAAAGTGATTTCTATTCTCTAGTGTTTGTTTTATCTATTCCACTGTTTTTGATTGAGTAATCTTGTTGTTTCTCCATTTGTTTGTCTCTGTCAATTATTCTCTATTTTCGTTTAAGTCTCTAAGTTTAAATATGTTGTGTGTGATGTATGCTCTAGTCTAGCAACTGGTATCAGAGCTCGTGTTGAATATCTATTGTGCAAGTCGCTTAGTGCCATTGCCTTACTCTGGCAGTGTTTGTTAAAACGTTGGTTGTTACATCTGGAGCTATTGAAGGATCTATCCAGAAAATCAGAAATCCATGCAAAGAAGAGAGTCCAAGAAAGGGATGTATCCAGGTAATAGTTGAGGAACACTGGAACTAAAAGACAATTGTTGCAAGAAAAACAAGGTTGTGGACCTATTTTGAAACGTGTTGCTGAAATTTGAAATGTGGAGATCTGTATGTGTTGCTGGAGTTTGAAACATGGAGATTCATGGATATTGGAGTTGAAACATGGTGTTCGTAAGTTTCTTTTTACATCAAGCTTGCAAGTATATGTCAATTTTTTTGTCAAACCAACATATTTATGTGTGAAATGTGAAAAGGTTAAAACATTATATATGAAAATATATAATTATATGTTGGAATTTTGAAAACTATATTTTAAAAGAAGCAGGAACTTTGAAAAGGGTATTTTAAAAGGAGGAAGGTCATTATTACTAAATTTTAATGAGTAATAATTAAAGTTTTATTTTTAAGTAGAGTTTTTGTGTTTTGGGGCATGAATTTGATTGAAAATGGAGACAAAAGTTACAGATATGGAAAAGTTAAGCCGGGCTAATTTTTCCCTATCAAAATCACAGATGGAGGATATACTGATTTTAAAAGATCAGTATTTGCTGATTGAGGGCGCAACAAAGAAACCCTCATCAATGACAAATGAAGAGTGGAATAAGCTAGATAGAAAGGTGATTGCAACAATCTGCCAATATTTAGGAAAGAATGTATATTTCAATGTGTCTGGAGGAAAGATAGTAGAAGGATTATGGAAGAAACTCCATGATCTATATGAGAAGAACATGACATAAAACAAAGTGTTCTTGATAAAGAAGCTTTATAATCTCAAAATGAAGGAGGGTCCTTATTTGTTGAGCAGATGAATGCATTTAGTATTATTACTAATCAACTTTCCTCTGTTAAAATAATTTTAGATGATGAAATTAGAGCCATATTGCTAATGTGTTCTATGCCAGATAGTTGGGAAAATTTAATTGTAGCTAAAAGCACTTCAGCAACTACAGGGGCCCTGAAGTTTGATGATGTCACCAGTAGTTTAATGAATGAGGAGTTGTGATGCAAGTCAATTGCAGAAAATAAGGGAGGAGAGGCTCTAGCTCTAGCTAATCGTGGTAGGAGAATGGATCGAAGCCAACAAGGGCGATCAAGATCGAGAGGCTGATCAAAATAAAGGAGAGGAAAAATCATCTGCTTTCATTGTGGCAAACCTAGGCACATGAAGAAAGAATGTTGATTCTAGAAGAATGGAAAAAAGGATCAGACACTGTCCAGTACAAATCACAAGTCATCCAACACAAATGAAGATGAGACTACTGCTGTAGCCATAGATGGTGATGTGTTGTTTACTATTTCTGTAGAGGATGCATGTGTATATACATCTAGTAGTAGCTTTGATTGGATCCTTGACTCTAGGGCATCTCACCATGTAACCCCATACAAAGATAGTTTTGTTTCATATAATCCTGGTGATTATGGTAGAGTGCATTTGGGGAGTAATCATTTTTGGAATATTGTTGGAGTGGCAGATGTCCAGATCAAGATGAAAGATGGGCAACATATATTGTTGAAATAGGTCAGGCATGTACCAAAAATGCACATGAGTTTAATCTCTATGGGACAACTAGATGATGAAGGCTATTCCACAAGCTTTGGAAAATGAGGCTATAAAATTAGCAAAGGTGCATTGGTCATGACCAAAGGACCCAAGATAGGAACATTATACACATTGAAGACACTGATAGGAATATGAGATTTGGCTACTGTCACAAAAGAAGGAAATTCAGCAGATATGTGGCATAAGTGTTTGGGTCACATGAGTCATAAGGGCTTAAAAATCCTTGTTGGTAAAAATTTATTAGCAGATTTGAAATCCTACAATCTTGATCTTTGTGAGCAATATATATATGGTAGACAAAGAAGGGTTTCATTCCTTAGAGGTGGCCATGACAGAAAGAAAAATGTGTTAGAATTGGTACACTGAAATGTGTTTGGGCCTGTTAACATCAAATCATTAGGAGGAGCATCATATTTTGTAACATTTATAGATGATGCATCCAGGAAGGTTTGGGAGTATCCTATGAAAAATAAAAGTGAAGTGTTTGGAATATTTCAAAAAATCCATGTTTTCGTTGAGAGAGAGACTAACAAATTGCTAAAGTGTTTAAGAACAGATAATGGTGGAGAATATTGCTCAAATGCATTTAAGGAGTATTGTAATAGGTTTAGCATAAAGCATGAGAAGACTGTGCCTAATACTCCTCAACAGAATGGTGTTGGAGAAAGGATGAATCACACCATTATGGAGAAGGTGCGAAGTATGTTGTCCAATTCTAGCTTGGAGAAGAATTTTTGGGCTAAAGCAGTCAGGACCACTTGCTACCTCATAAATAGATCTCCGACTATGTTAGGTCCCTATAATACTAGTGATTCCCCCATTACTATTGTAGTTGTATCTCTTATTAATATTGTTGTGCCCCTATTGTCCCCATATTGTTATTATTGTGCCCCATAGAATCCCTCTATTGTATTTTTTGTGCCTTTATATTATTATTGGTAGGTCGACTAGTTATATTGTGACTCCTTAGACTCCTATATATAGAAAGGAGGTTTTGTCATTTGAATCATCAAAGAATCATTCATTTGTGTAATGTAAAGGAGGCTACTCCCTCGAAGAGGCTGAATTCTAAGGTGTTGATATATCTTCTCTACCTTTTTGTGAGCTGGTTTCATAACATTTGGTATTAGAGGTTTGGATTCTAGGGTTTTGCTACTCCAAATAGGTCATCATGGCATTTTCACTATAAATTGTTTTATGTGACGTGTTAGAAGCAAAAAAAAATTTCATTTGAGATGACAGCGCACTAAAACTTGGGTCTAAATTTTAGAGCTTTTTGCGCTATATTTGTGGAGATATCATTTGAGGAAGTTGATCTTTTTGCAGACTCCTGAATTACATTCCAAACAGGTGACCTGGGGACAATCATCATAACTTTCTCTCTGAGCATCAGATTAAGATTTCGTCAGAAGGTATTGAAAGAGAACCAACAATATTTTCTTGTATATATTGTTCGAAGCCAAAGATCAAAACAGGGACACAAGGCACGTCATACAAGTTCGCTCTACTGAACTAGTCTACAATCAGGTCACTTTGGGATATTTGACATAACTCTTCTTTGGAGAATCCAATTTGGATCAAAATGGTGGCATTGGAAAGAGGACACAGAGGGCTATTACAGGTTACAATTTTAGAACTAGATGATCTGAAATTACACAGACACATCAGAGACAATATCGAGCTCCTACAAAGTGAAAAAAGGTGTGTAGATTTTTCTAAATTTTTGCTTAAGCATGGTTTGAAAAATTATTTGAAGGAATTCAAAGTGCATAGTAGAGAATTATTATTGGTAACTAATGCCCCGAGAAAAGAAAATGCAAACACCTAGTAAGAAACCTGAAAGCTCTAGCATGACTCATGAATAAGAGGAAGAAATGCTACATGACATATCAAAATTACAAGACCAAGTGCAAGAAATGTCACACTCACGAAAGCTAATAGAATCTAAGATAAATGGTGTGGAATCTAAGATTAAGGGTGTGGAATCTAAGATGAATGGCGTGGAAGCTAATATGGATGATTTGAGGAGAAATTTGACAAATTCTCTACAAGAAACACTTACTAATGGTGAAAGGGTAGTAAAGAAAACTCATGATGTGAACAAAAGAAATGTTGATCATGATTTCATAGACTCTAATGTTGGATCGGAGACCCACCATATTCGAAAAATTGATATGAGGAAGTTTTATGGCAAGGATCCCACAACATGGATATGACAGATGGAGCAACTTTGCTATCTCAATATTATGCAAAACATACAAAAGATACGTATTGCAACTTTATATTTGGAACCAAATCAGTTTGTATGGTATCAATGGCTTCGCTCTTGTAAACAAATTATCACCTGGGCAATTTTTACAGAAAAATTGATAGAACGTTATGAGGATACAAAAAGCAACACTTTTTTTAGCTAATTAATAAGTTTCAAAAAAAAGGGTTCAATAATGGAGCACTTTGAGGAGTTCCAAAAAATGAACGTAAGGGTAAAAAATATTCCAAAGGAGCATAGGATTGATGTGTTCATAGGGACTTTAAACGATAATATCCAACATGATGTTCACCTTTGGGAACCTAATTCATTAGAGAAGGCATTCAGGTTAGCAAGAAGAAAGGAAAGCAAAATTATGGCAACCAGGAAGCACACAACTCACAACTCTAAAGACAGAAGTGTTGTTGCCCCTAGTCTTCCATAACCTATAAGGTTGACACCACAAAAATAGGAAGAAAAAAGAGAAAAAGGGCTTTGTTACAGTTGTGATAACAAATACACTAAAGGTCATAAGTGTGCAGAGAAGAAATTATTCTACATAGATTGTGAAGAGCAAGAAGAAAAGGAGCAAGAAAGGTCAAAAGAAGAGGATATACTCCAGGAACAAAGCCTAGATAAAGAAGAAATGAATCTGACCATATCTTGTAATGCATTGGCTAGAATTACCACTCCTCAAACGATCACTATAGAATGACAAATCAATAATAAAAAGGTAATAGTTTTGATTGATTCAAGAAGTGCCCACAATTTTATTCATTGTAAGGTAGCAAAAGAATTGAATTGCTTCCTATATCCAGCACTAGACTGTCAAGTGATGGTTACAAATGGAGGAACAATAAATTACTATGGAAAGTGCCATAATATCAAGCTATCCATGGGAGAATATGTATTGACTAGCCCAATGATTTCCATTCCAATGGGAGGTGTTGATGTTGTAGTAGGAGTCCAATGGCTACAATCCTTGGGTACAATAGCTTTTAGTTTTCAAGAACTTTTCATGAAATTTTCTATGGAAGGAAAGGAATTTGAATTAAGGGGTATTTTGGGGAAACCAGGAAAAATAATCAGCTCTAATAGTATGACAAAGCTTCTAAAAAAGGAACAAAGAGGTGTAATTGCACAACTATGTTCGCTATATGTTTCCACATTGAAATCATTTATTTATCCAGATCTCCAAAAAGTCTTGGACAATCATTCCAAGGTATTTGAGACTCCCAAATGTCTCCCACCTATTCGTGATCATGATCATGCTATTCATCTAATTCTAGGAAGTGTTCCTTCAAACATCAAGTTGTACAGATATCCCTATGCCCAAAAGAGTGAAATTGAACACATGGTTGCAAAAATTCTAGAGGCTGGTATAATTCAACATAGTCAAAGTTCTTTCTCTGGTCTAGTAGTATTGGTGCACAAGAAGGGTGGATCATGGTGCATGTGTCCAGATTATAGGGAGCTCAACAAGCTCGCTATTAATGATAAGTTTCCCATTCCTATCATTGATGAATTACTAGATGAATTTCATGGATCAATTTACTTCACCAAGTTGAATCTTTGTTCAGGATATCATCAAATTAGAATGAAGACTGAGACATTCTGAAAATAGCATTTAGAACTCATGAGGTTCATTTTGAATTTTTGGTCATGCCTTTTGGCCTTATCAATGCACCTTTTACATTTCAAGGTTTGATGAATTCAATTTTCAAACCCTTCCTTAGAAAATTTGCGTTAGTATTTTTTGATAATATACTAATCTATAGCATGTCTTGGAAGGATCATGTTGAACATGTTGATAGGGTGCTACAACTACTGGAGGAGAAACAATTATATGAAGAAAGATCCAAATGTGTCTTTGGAGTACAAGAGGTGGAATATCTCATGAAGGAGTTAAGGTAGACCCTAGCAAAATTAAAGCCATTAAGGCATGGAAAATACCCACATCCATAAAGCATCTATGAGGTTTCTCGGTTTGATGGGGTATTATCACAAGTTGGGAGAATAGCAACACCTCTAACAACATTATTGACAAAAGATGCATTTTCATAGACTCCAGAAGCAACAAAGGCCTTCAAACATCTTAAAGAGGTAATGTGCCAAGCACTGGTCTTAGCTACACCAGACTTCACAAAAA